>VTPC01001532.1:0-39506 GCA_011009095.1 Ignelater luminosus
AAAAATCTCTTGACAATCTTGCATTTAGAAGGAAAGTTACAAGTGCTACTCAAAATCTAATACCAAAGAAATCAACCAAGAAGAAGATGTGCTCTTTGCAACAATAAAACAGTGAAGGGTTGTTCTACATGTCAAATATGCAAATGCTTTCTCGCATACCACTTATAATAATTCGATACTACATAACATTATTCTTCGTACATTTTTTTAACAAAATAATTAAGAAAATTGTATGTTTAATTTATATTACCTTGCTACATTTTTCTATCCCTCAATATTGATTTTACTATTTATGTGCTTAGCGAGTCGTAACCGACTCGGTCTATCATTTGTATTCCAGTCAACTGAAAATCTCTTAAACAATTTTTGAGAAAAAAAATTAATTCAAGCAAAAGAAAGAGTGAGCACTAATGGGTTTAATACTAATGACTAAACCTCGGATTTATATGCAAAAAACTAGTTCAAAGAGATTTCTGTAACTGAACTTGAAAATAGGGTTCATTTCTAGTAAAAATAATGCTTTCTGACATAAACCAAATGCAGAACTAAAGTATACAGATTTACCGTATCTTGAATAAAAATCAATACCTTCTAGTAACGAAATCCAAAAACTACATTAAAATATTGTCAGATGAAGATGATTTACTGCGAACAAGATTTAAAATCTACTTCGTTTACGTGTAACCACCGAAAATTTAAAAAGTTTCTAGAATTTATCGTAAAACCAACAAAATATGCGGTAAGATTACAGAAATATGAAGAAATATGCATGTTCTAATAAAATATGTAAAAGGTATATAAAAAGACAGGTAAAATATGCAAAAATTGCAGAAACATACATTTTGCATACAATCCCAGCTTTACTAATCATTTTTTTTCAATTCAACCTATTTCTAGAAGATAGCAACGTAGTTGGTCAGTTGTTGGTTTCCCTGGTAATTTTGGGTGTCTGACTTAATATTTTTGCCAAATTTCAGATCAAAACCTTTTACAGTTATAGCCCATGAAAGTTATGTTTCTAGCCGGGGAAAATTTTTATTAAACTGATTTTCTGCATACTGATAATAGTTGACCTCAGATATACAACGTACTAAAATACTCGGGCTTTTTCTGGGTTTCTGTAAACATTTTTAGAACTTTTCAGGGTAATTATTAATCTATAAGCAATTATATTTTCATGATATTTATACTATCCACTCTCTCAAATTCACTATCTTATTAAGACTTTGAAATTTGTGACTTACTGTTCTAATGTTACTAATTCTTCACAAATAAAGCCATAACAGGATTTCAAGGATTTTATTTCTACTTACTACAGATTATAAATACTTACAAACGTAGCATGCGTTATTGCTCATGTGTATATTTTTACTACACCATACAAAAATTACGTTTATGTTTTTCTACTTCTATGTTGCAGCTTTGAGATAGTGTGCTTTTGTATTGTTCCTACTAGATTCCACTCTTATTCTGATAAATCCACTGGATACTTCAGTGTTTAATTTCGCACATTTTGCAAATATTTGCTGACATGAAACATACAGTTAAGATTCGATTCGTAGTGCAAAGCCATCGTAAAAGACATTTTTTCAGAGGATACACAGTAATTAACAGCATTCCTGAAGTTTAAGCTTTGGTTAACTCATACCACATAGTATATTCCTGATCTGTACTGATGTCATGATAATTTGTTTCTAGCTGGTTGCTCTAAGTTATTACTCTGGATTGTACGTACAACTGGTGTGTATAAGAGATTTCCCTATTGGATATGGAAAAGAGTTTAGGTTCAGAAGTTGTCTCATCTATGAGGATAAATAAATGTCGCAAATGAAGTTCATTGACATGTAACAGAGATTTATAGTAAAATAAAACAAATAAGCCTTCTCACTAATTATTAATTTATAATAAGCATAAATACACGTGTTGCCGTGAACTAATTAAAATATTCTCGCTATAATCAATTGCCTCTAAAACAAAATTACATGATCAGACATTATTATACAGGATGCTTCCGGTTTATGTAGTCAAACATCGGGAGGTAATAGAACAGAAAAATAAGTGTACTTTGCTGAATAAACTTATATTCAAACACGCTTAGTTTTCGAGATACAGGGTGTAGAAGTTGTACTAGAAATTCTTTGTTTCATTACTATTTAAAATACAGCATACATTATTGAGCTGAAATTTCTTGTATGGTTTCTACTATGGAAAATTCACTTTTCTATAGTTTTTGTAGTTTACCCTGGGCGAAGATGCAGGAAAGGCATTCATATTTTTGCAAAAAACATATGTCACATCTCTGAAAAACTAACTGATTCTAATATTATTGTATTCTACACTCAATTTACCAAACAAGGTTACTGCAGTGTTTTCCGCGTATAATACACTGCGAGTAGTTTAAATCATTTGAAACTTCCGCAACTTATTGTTTAGTGTAGAGACCTTGTACGTTTCGAATAACCGGCAAAGTAGCTGAAATATTACGCAGTCTGCTATTTTACGTGTTATTATAATTTACAACCTTATCAGTGGTGGAGATTTGGAGAGGAAGTGCGTTCTTTAACACCCTGTACTTAAGAAACTAAGCGTTTTTGCATATAAGTCTTTTCAGCAAAAATTACTTAGTTTTCGATGTTACATTACTCTCGACGTTTGATTACATAAACTGGAAACACCCTGTATAATAGTGTCAAACGTTGCTACATTTGCGTTAAAAAAGTGACATTCTTTAATTAAAACTAATTTTTAAATAGCATAAAAATTAAAAATATGAAATAGAACGCGAAATATTTGAATATAAAATTTTAAATGTGTACAAAATTTTTAATATATGGAATATACAGGGTGGTTTAAATGTTGAAATTTTATAATACAAAATAATAATAAATTTTAATTCTGAAACAGCGTTTATGAACCACATTTTAGATAGTAACTACCCTTTTAACTCTTTCACTAATGTTGCGGTACTTCTTAAACTCAATAATGCATTTATCCAAAGGTTATAATATATTTATGAACAGTTTGAAATTATTAAACATAGTAATCAAATATAGTATCATAAATTGACTCTTCTCCCATCCCTTTCCAACTGCTATCGTCTGACGTTACTTCACAGTTTTTGCTCTTTGGCTATAAACTGTCTCATTCCTAGTATATTAAATCTCAACATCTGGACAACCCTATATATTTCATACTATATTAAAATGATTTCTTCCTACAGTAATCACACGATGTAGTAATAATTTTAAATTTTTATGCTACTTAGGATTTAGCTTTAATTAAAGAATGCCACATTTTTAATGTAAATATATTAATGTTTCACAGCAGTTTGTAATGATATCTTAGCATCTAATTTGATTCTAGAATCAACTGACGATGGGTTGCCAGAACACGTGTATCCTGCTTATATTAAATTATTAATTAGTGGGAAGACATATATTTTATTTTATTATAGTACGAGGGCGGTTCAGTAAGTACCCGTATTTGACGACAGAAGGCGTTCCTGAGGGAAGTTGGTGTTATCATCGTGTGCTTCCATCTATCAAACGACGGTATAACAAATTGCAGACTGATTGATAGGTTAGTTTGGATTTGACAGCCATTTGAGTAAGACGTGTTTCGTGATTTTAGCTAAGATGGAAAAAGAGCAGTATCGTTCGGTAATTCGCTTTCTGTTTTTGGATGGGAAAAAATGCGAGGAGATAAAAGCAAAGTTGGATGCTGTTTATGGGGACACTTCGCCATCTATGACCACAGTTAGATATTGGTTCAACGAATTTAAACGTGGGCAAACATCCGTTTTTGATGAGGAGCAGAGGCCATAGGTGTGTCGACCGGAACGGCAATTAATATTTTACATGATAAGTTGGCGATGAAAGAATTGTCGGCGCGATGGGTCCCGCGATTGCTAACGGTGGACAACAAGCGGATGCGGTTGTTAACTTCGAAGCAGTATTTGGAGCAATTTAAGCGAAATCCGAAGGAGTTTTTGCGTCGAGTTGTCACCGTTGATGAAACCTGGATTCATCATTACACACCAGAAACTAAGCAACAATCAAAACAATGGATTTCTCCCGGTGACTCTGCTCCAAAGAAGGCGAAGATGGTTCCATCGGCCGGAAAGGTCATGGCGACGATTTTTTGAGATGCGAACGGCGTCATCCTCATGGATTTTTTAGAAAAAGGAAGAACGATCACTGGACAATACTACAGTGAGTTATTAGACAGCTTCGACAAAAAATTGAAGGAGACACGGCCGCATTTGGCGAAAAAGAAGGTGCTGTTTCACCACGATAACGCACCAGCACATTCATCCGGAGTTGTCGCCGCCAAACTGCATGAATTGCGTTATGAATTGCTGCCGCACCCCCCGTACTCACCCGATCTGGCTCCCTGCGACTTTTTCTTGTTTCCTAACATGAAGAAATGGCTGGCGGGAAAAAATTTAGCTCAAACGAGGAAGTCATCGCCGAGATAGAGGCGTATTTTGGAGAGTTCGACAAATCCTATTTTTTGGAGGGGTTAAAAAAATGGCAGGAACGTTGGGAGAAGTGTATATTTTTAAAAGGAGACTATGTTGAAAAATAAAAAAAAAATTTTGAAAAAAATTGTGTCTTCATTTCTAACACTTATTGAACCGCCCTCGTATAGTTATTATATTAAACCCACAACAATGGATCTATTTAAACAAATGTAGCAGAGAGATAATCCAATTTAGAAAATCCGTTCTCTGGAAGAGATTCCTTCAGACCATTGGAAAGCGTCTTTCTTAGGTAACCACCAAACAACTTTATAATGACACAACAATACAAGTAAACACAAATTCTTCAAAATCGAGGAAACTTTAATTTATTAACTATAAGAAGTTTTTTGTTGAAATTTGTCAAAGTTCTAAGTATCATCCACCATAGGAATTTTTATCGCATCTGAGAGAAGAAAGTCAAGCCTACTTCCATCAAATGTATATTGAAATTGGATCTGCTAGCTATACTTCAGAGCTGAAAATATTACGTCAGGTTTTGAAATTTTCAAAGGAAACTGTCTTGCTGTTTCACAACTTTTTCTCACTGTCAGGAGTTTTGATTGCAAAATACAAATCTCTTACTTTGCCTGCTGCGCAAGTTATAGTGCCCAAAAACCGTCAATAAAAATTTACAATAGCGATTAATTTGTCCAATTAATTTGGCATTTACAGAAAACAAGATGCACACGGATAACATCATTCTGATGAACTCTAATATCTTCCTTTCTCTTATAAAACTGTCAGTTCGAACTCGCTAATACATAGACTTATTAACATCCCAATTATAACAAAGAACTTAGTACCATAAAACAAACAGCAGAACGCAACGGTTTCTTATTTAACCTTATCCAAAGAATTCGAAAGAAGAGGTTATATAAAAAACGCTTAAAAGGCAACACTGGCTTCAAAATGAGTAAAGAACCGAACAGTATTTTTCTAGCTTATTTTGGCCAAACTTTAGAATACATATATAGAGTGTGCGGCAAGTTTAATATTAAGTCGACTTTAGTACTAACAGTAATAATTACATTAAATCTTGCAAAAACAAAATTTAAAAAAGACATTAATGGTAGCTCTGGAGTTTATAAATGAAACTGTAAAGATTTCAATACCGTGTATGCTGATCTCACCACTAGAGAGGTAAGGATATGATAAAATAGTACCAAACACTCAGTATTTGTTGTACATGGTCTAACAGGTACCGCATACTTGTAATAAGTTTAATCAACTTCTCACATGCAAACAATTTGAGATTGTCTTACATTCCGAAAGAGCAGACTGCTTATGCCTTAACGACTTCACACCTGATTGTCCACTTTCTTCCCAACCACTAAAAGAATCTATCGCTTAAACACACAGAATAGTTTTAAAACACCTATTATAAAAACACCTAGTATAATTTAAAACGTAGAATGTTTTGAAAACAGATAAGCTTTATATTGTCTGTGGGCTTGATAAAGATAAAGCAAGTTTTATTTCCCTATTACTCATGGAATCCATTAAGAGCGATCTCTTTTAATTTATTAAGTTTGCCAAAAATTAATTAATTAAAATTAAAAGTGCAAATCTTTGCCTTTAAAAACATCATCCACTGGCGGCTGTTAAGCATGTGCTTAGTGTGTCTAAATATAAAATGGGTTCCTTTATAATTTAAGCTGTTTGACAAGTTACCTGGGTAAACCACAAAATATAATAAACCCAATTGCATCACAACTTTATATTAGAAATATAAATATAAAGATCTTTAAGATTTTATTTCTCTTAAAAACAACTTTATACACTTTATAAAAAAATAACAACAATAAATGAGATATAATTAACAACTAATTGTTTGCATTTTAGACGGTAATGCGTTTCAATGACTTTTTATGAACGCAATAAACAATATTTTAACCAGAATCATTTCAACACTATTGTTTATCAAAACTTGTCGATACATATACATATAATATTGTTTAAGATGAGTAACTACGATTACTCAGAAACCTTTCCTCTGCAGACTTCTACTTATTTATATTATGTAACGGAGCTGAGAACCCTTTACCGACTCTTCCAGAAGAGCCACTAATGTTACCCCATGAAGAATCACTGCGGGAATATCTCCCGCCGTTTGTGTTTCCAATATAATCACCGCTTCCAGCGCTAGCAGGAGGAGCTCCATAACTAGACGTTGGCTTAGTAGTTACTGGTAGCAATGGCCCTCCATAACTTTGAGATGGTCTTGCAAGAGCACCATACTTTTTAGGTGGCCTACGTGAAGTATGAGATGGTTTAGAAGGAACACCATATTGAGTGGGTGGCCCATGCAATTGAGGTGGGGCTCCATATTTTTGTGAAGGTCGACGACTTGTTAATCCATACCCTATTAAAGGAGGAGAAGGTTCTGTTGGAATTATAGGTGTGCCATAACTGGTAGATGGAGGAATGTTGTTGATAATAGGTGCTGAAGATCCCTTTCTAAATCCACTTGAACCAAATCCTCCACTTAGTTCACTGCCATCTAAACTAGCAGATTCGCTTGAAGTCCCGTAACTGCCAGAAGACGAAAAGATGGATGCATCAAATCCTTTTCCGAAGCTCTTGCTATATAATTCTCCACCTCCAAAATCTCCTCCTCCAAAGTTTCCTCCACCAAATCCCCCAGAAGTTGATAAAAGTGATTGGGAAGGTCCACTAGGAAGTGGGGCTAAAATAAGCGATTTTAAATATAATTTCACTATTAATTTCAAACGCATACATTTAAGTAATCGAAACTAGATATTTCTAAAATACTGTTTTATTGGATAAGTAATACACAGACTCACAAACTGTAATTAAATTATAGCATTGTTATATGAATTTTTCTATGAAATATTGTTATTATGCTTACCGTCACGCTTAACTATTGCACCCACACTTGAACCGGTAATTAAACAGCAGAGTAGCAGTGCGTAACTCTGTAAATATAAAACAAACAAAATTGCATTTTTTCATTTCTGACACATTATTTAATATTAACTGTTCGGTTTGTATATTGCTTTAAGTTTTACAGTGAACAGATAGTGTCACTGTAAATGCTTTACTTACCACAAAGTTTGAACGCATCTTGGTATTGTGTTAAGTATATCCCAATTTAAGGAATCACCTCAGCGGATATCTTCCTTTTAGATAATGTCTGGAAGTAACGTTTACAAGCATTTATAGTCCTACTACTTTTGATGGTGAAAGTAAGTCTGTGATTTCCGTTCTGCGTGAGAGATAATAAAAATGAAATCTTTACCTAAAGGGGGTAATAAATATAAATGTATACTACCTGTATATAATCAAATTGTTGAAACTTTTTGTTAGTTTCGTACTGGATCTAGTAGGTTTGGACAATTATGGTAAAAGATAAGGTAAGTAGTATGCATCTTACTTTTATGCTAAGGATTTTATGAAGTGTAAATAAAGTATTTTTTACGCCAAAGTTTAAAATGTTTAAAAACTAAAATCTGCCTTTACCGAAAATTAACTAAATCGCAGATGGTTGATTAGATTCTAACGATTAAGAGTAATATCAAAAAGGAAAGTCTGTATGATGTACTATAGAAGGAGAAGCAGGCAAATCAGAATAGACTTCATAAAAAAGTAAAATAGAGATAGATAAATTCTAGTGATATTAGAAGTAGCACCCGATACTCCTGATGTGTCATCCAAACAAAAAATACACTTAAAGATAAATGCAATAGTCTAGTAGGTACACCGCCCAAAGATTAGAGAAATCCACATTTAAAATTTATTTTAAATAGTACAGCTTCCAAAATAGCAAACAGATTTCGGCCATTCAAGTTTCTTAAATTCTTCGAGTATCAATAGCCATAGCTTTTGGAATGTTAAACTCATTTCGACAAACAGCATTTTTCGATTTGGAAGTAAGTATCGAGTTTCTTGTTAATATGGATTTTCCGTTCAATCAATGCACATAACATAACATAAGCGTATGAAACAAACAATTATTTGTCTAAGAAAACTTACAAATCATTTAAATTAAAATCAAATTTTAGAAAAACTTTAAGTGTTTTGTGGACAAACTATGCCTGAAATGAACAAAACAAGCAGTAGATTCCTGAATCCAAGTTAGCTTAGTGTTGTTTCCAAAAGTGCACCGTTGGCGTTGGCAGTGTTTATGCTGTCAGTTTCATTTAATATTTTGGGTTTTCGATATTTGGGAAACAATAACCGATTTGTGTATGGTTGCTACTATATTAAAGTGAAAAATAAAAAAATTTAAAATTCTGGCCAGAGAATAGCTCTTCTCTTAAGCAATGGTTTAGATTTCGTTATTGGCTCGCTTACTGGACAGTTGAAAAGTAACCAATAAAACCGTGATAATAGACATCGTGTTCAAATGGGCGCTTTGAATCTTTTGGGCATGCTGTATAATATTTAAGATAATGTAAATAGAATTTTCACAATTACTTTTAAATTTATTTTTGCAAATCTGAAGGTACAATAGCTCTGTTTAATTATACCAAAGAATTACACTAAAGGGTACCATCAGATTTGGTAGGTTAAGACCAGTATATTTTTACCTTGTTGAAATCAACCATGAATGAGGCATAATAATTTAAATACAGGCTATTTTTGAAAACATACTCTAGTTACATAGAATGTAATTAAAATATAGCAAAGATTAGTGGGTATAAAAAATAACATTATACTAGTTAGAGCTTAATATTTTTATTTATAAAAGAGGACCTACTTAATAGGTCAATTAGAGAAATTACAATCAAGTTTTTTAACAACAATAATACTGCTGACCAGATAAATTTAAAACATTGACGTTTCTACACAATAAATAAGCCATATTTAACAACAAACAATCGTATGATATTTTTACTTAAAAACAATCTCACTGATGTACGGTATAACAATATTCAATGCGAACAAATACCGGATGCTTCGTAACCCTGTAGTAGTGCTACATATTTTACATTATTTCCTGCAAAAGAGCTATCGTCGAAATTTCCTCCAAAAGTATCGCTGTGGGAATATCTTTCATCGCTTTTAGAATAGTCACCATTTGCATTCCTAATGGGTGGAACTTCAGAATTAGATGATGGTTTGCTATTTAGTAATGAATTCGAATCATCACTATCAAATTCGTCGATGCTTAAAAAGCTAGCAAATGGCACACCATTGCTGTGAGGTGGACGTGGAGCGGGTGCACCATATAACTGCATTAGTGCTAGTGGTGCAGGTAAAGGACGATTAGGAGTATAACTTTGATATAGTTTTGAAAGTGTAAATACTCCTGTTGAAGAACCGGATGATTGAGACGGAACTCCAAATTTCTGAGAGGGTTGAAGAGAAGCAGAAGGTTTCCATGAAGTTGTAGGTATACCATAACTAGTAGATGGGAGCAAGTCGCTTTTGGTATGTTTAAAAGAGCCTTCTTTAAACTTAAGAAACCCTTCACGTAATCCACCGCTACCTAAATTACCAGATTCGTTTGGATTCCTATAATTACCAGATGCATCAAATCCTTCTCCAAAACTGTTACTAACAAAACTACCACCTTCAAGAGTGTCACTTTCAAGACTTCTTCTTCTTCTAAATTCCCCGAAAGGTGATAAATGAGACTGGAAATGTCCACTAGGTGCTAAAACGTGTTTTAAATAAATCAAATCAGATAATAAATTTCAATTTGTATTTATTGTTCAAGAAATTCAAAACTATCCCACAAGTGGCCTTAAACTAGTGACATAAAAACTTCAAATCGCCACATACATCTGTATTATTTAGTTCCGCTATTACATACCTTTACGCCTAAAGACTGCATTCGCACTTAATTCGGTAGTTAAACAGCAAAGTAGTAGTGCGTAACTCTAAAAATATAAAACGATTTAATATAAATACATTTTCTCTTTTGTGGAACTTTATCTAAAATTAACTACGCAAGTATAGTTTATGAATACTTCAGATAACTGTTCATGCTAATGAAACGATTACACTTACCACAACGTTTGAACGCATTTTGATATTGCGTTATGTACAAATCTAAGGAATTACCTTAACGGCTGTTTTCCACTTGTGAAATGCCTGAAGTCACATCAACACATATTTATACACCTAGAATTTTTGTGGGAGAAAGTATATTTACGCTCTTAAATTTCGTTCTGCGTGGGAGATTATTTCGTTAAAGAGTAATGCAAGTGGCTAGAAATTATTAAATATACTGCAAGGAGGTTTGGTCATTTGTGATCGATGATACTCAAGTATGTATGTTATAAAATTGCTAGCAATATTGCAAAAGAACTGAAGTCTGACTTTTCTTCATTGTAAATATGTAAAAAGATAACTTAAAACTGAAATATGTACTATCACGACAAAAAAAAAGGGGCACCACACAGGTTTTAAAGTTACCCCTTGTAAATCTGTCTCTTTCAGTTTAAGTAAAACTATTATGTAAGTAAGTACCTTATTAATTGAACTGACAAATCCACCTTAAAGCCTGATATAAAAGAGAGAAATTTTGTTAGAACCGACGTATCGTCAGACAAGTATGCCCCGGTTTTCTTTGCCGCGATAGTACATTAACGAAATTAGAATAAAAAGATTGGAGCTGTTCGTTCATAGCTTTGCGCTACAGTTGTCTACATCTTATCTTCAAACTATTCTTCATGTTGGCGGAGAAGTCTACTATTGTGCGTTGTGCTGATACGTAGTTTAATTTAATCTTGGATTAATGACACACGCCTTTCCACGGGGAGTTGTTATCAGGATTTTGTTAATTGTTTGCAATGATGCATACTGCAGAAACTATGCAGGAGTATACGAAAATCATAACAATCGGTTATTGTAGTTAGAAGTGAGGCTTGAATCTACAACTACTTGTAAAACCGATCGACCGTGTTAAGCACGGTCAAAGCATACAGTAGAAATACGCATATAACACATCGTTCAATAAGTCCCGAGACTAACAACGAAAACAACATTTTTTTTTTCAAAAATCATTTTTATTCATCAATATAATCTCCTTTTAGAGTGATACAATCTTTCCAACGCCTTTCCAACATTTCTATACCATGTTTATAGAAGGATTTATCCTTTGCTTCAAAATAGGCTTCAGTTTCGGCAATGACCTCCACATTCGAGCCAAAATTTTTTTGAGATCAGCAAAGAGCCAGTAGTCGCTGGGGGCTAAATCTGGCGAATACGGGGGGTGGGGAAGCAAATCAAAGCCCAACTCGTAGATTTTTGCCATTGTTTTCATGGACTTTGGCATGGTGCATTGTCTTGCTGAAAAAGGATTTTTTTCTTCTTCATGTGCGGTCGTTTTGCTGCGATCTCCTCCTTCAAACGTACCAACAAGTCAATATAATAATCACTGTTGATCGATTTACCTTTTTCCAGGTAGTCAATGAAAATGACGCCATGTGTATCCCAAAAAACAGACGCCATGACTTTGCCAGCAGATTGCTGCGTTTTTGGACGCTTTGAGCGGCTTTCGCCAGCCATGCGCCACTCAGATGATTGCCGATTCGACTCTGGAGTGAAATGATGTATTCATGTTTCATCCATGGTCACGTATCGACGCAGGAAATCCTTTTTATTGCGAGTAAATAGCGATAAACAGCTCTCTGAATCGTCGATTCGTTGCTGTTTTTGTTCCATTGAAAGCAATCGCGGCACCCACTTGGAAAAAACCTTTTTCATGCTCAATTTTTCATGAAGGATTGTAAATACGCTTCCAGATGATATCTGTGTCATTTCTGCAATCTCACCGACCTTTACTTTGCGATTTTTCATTACGATTTTGAATACTTCACTCACATTTTCCGGTGTAACGGCTTCCAAAGGCCTACCCGAACGTTCCGCATCGTTTGTGTCCGTACGACCACGTTTAAACTCAGCATACCAACGACAAATCGTTGATTTGGATGGAGAGGAGTCCGGGTAACGTTTCTCAAGCCATTGCTGGGCTTCTACGGTGTTTTTACCCATTAAAAAACAATGTTTTATCAACACGCGAAACTCGCTTTGTTCCATTTTTCAAACAAATTACAAAGTGACTTTACTCTAACCTCGATAACTCTGCTGTTTGTGGTCCAATCGACGTGAAATTTTTTACACGTTTCATGTGAAGGTTCGCACTCTAGGGAAACGTGGCTAGTTTGGTACTACTAGCACCATCTCTGGGTTAGTCTCGGGACTTATTGAACGATGTGTTACAACAGTACAACGAGTACAAACACAAAAAGGTCCTCACTGTATATAAACACTTTTCTACACCTTGAAAGTGCATTAAGAAATTATGAATAAAATCTGTAGAAGCCGTTGCCGCCAAAAATGAAAATAATGACATTTATTGTATGCTAGATAATTCTAAGTAGTTGGGAGTTGTTTATTTCACAGAGACTGTATTATAAGCAAGTAAGCAAGTAAAAAAAAGAACACCTGCTTGTTCCTTATTTACTGAGACTCTGTAAATATATGTATACAGCTTTTAGTTTCTGCCGTTCTTTGACATTAGAATAAGCTGTTTACCTAAGAGACGAATAATATTCATATATTGTTATAAACTGCGTATGTTCCTAAAATTTTTGTTTAAAAGCTTTTTGTAAAATAATACTGTAATGTTTTGAAGATTCACTAATGGAACTACGTCGTTGTTGTTGTTATACGATGCCGTTTTGCCTTGTTTGTATTTGTTAGCTCATGCTTCTTGATGTACATTTTTAATCAACACTGCATCCATTTCCTTTTAACTTAAACACAGTGTAAAGCTGTAACCAGTTTATTAGTAAACAATTAAAAATCTCTGAGAACATTATTCACCGTTGCTGCATGGACGTGGAAATATTTATTGTGTATTAAATTCTAACTTTCTGCAATTTGTAATACACGATCTTGTAAGCTAAGTTGATAAGTTGTTCGAATAGGTAAAAATAATATATTATACACAATTGTACAACATCCGTATATTAAAATATAAAAAAGATAACAAATTATTTAAAATTAACATCTACTGTTGCTTGGATGGCTTTGCGTACCAAAGTGATGCTTTCAGTTATGTAACGGCGCTGAGAATCCTTCATTGATGTTATCTCACGAATGAGCACCACGGGAATATCTCCCACCGTTTACGTTTCCAATATAATCGCCGCTTCCAGCGCTAGCAGGAGGAGCTCCATAACTGGATGTTGGTTTACTAGTTACTGGTAGTAATGGCGTCCCATACTGTGTAGGTGGTCTACTTGGAGAACCATACGACTGAGATAATATTGAAGTAGTATCGTATTGAGTGAATGGCCTGCGTGGAAGTCCAAAGGATTGGTCTAGAGTTTTATACTTATGTAAAGGTTGGGAAGATTGACGAGTTTGCACCCCATTTCCTGTTGAAAAAGGAGCAGGTTTCAGTGAAGTGATGGGTATATCATAATTGGTACGTGAAGACAAGTCATTGTTAATAGGTACTGAAGAGACTTTTTCAAATTCATCTTCACTACCAAATACACCTGAACGAAACCTTTCACTTAAACCACTGTTTTCCAAACTATCAGATTCGCTTGGGGCCTCAAAACTACCAAAAGAGGAAACAATTGATTTAGATGGTCTTGAAGGGGTACTATCCTCACTGGACGGTCTGCGTGAAAGTCTAGAAGATTGGGGTAGAGTTGCATGCTTCTGTGAAGACGTAGGAAGTGACCGACTTGATACTTCATTCTTTCTTGAAGAAGGAGTCGACTTCAATGAAGTTACAGATGTATCAGAATTGTTAAGTGAAGACAAGTTATTGCTAGTAGGTACAGAGCCTTTTTCAAATCCACTTTTACTACCAAATCTTGCGAAACCAAGCCTTTCACTCAAACCATTGTTTTGTAAACTACCAGATTTTCTCGGAGCCTCAAAGCTACGAGAAGACGAATAAATTGATGCATCAAATCCTCCGAAACTGTCACTGCTAAACTCTCCACTTCCAAAAGCTTCGGTACCAAAGTCTCCTCCGCCAAATTCTTCAGAAGCTGATAACTGTGACCGAGGAGGTCTACTAGAAACTGGGGCTAAAAACAATGTGTTTTGATTAATTTGCTTTATTTAATAAATTAAGTAAATATTAAATATTAGATATCTTTTCATTAAAAATTACTACGTACCTTCACGCTTGCCGGCTGCGCGCACTCTCGAAGTGGCAGTAAAGCAGAAAAGCAGCAGTGCGTAACACTGAAAATAAGACGCAATTTTTAAATTCTTTGTATTCTATCAGTTTATTTATGGTTAACTGTTTGGTATGTTAGTTGTTTCTAAGTTTTTACAATAAAAAGATTATTTCACTGTAATCATTTTACTTACCACAAAGCCTGGAAGCATCTTTATATTGTGTTAAGTATATACAAATTTAAGGTATAACCTTCGTGGATGCCTTCCACTTAAATAATGCCTGAAACACAGTTTTACGCATATTTATACTCCTACAAGTTTCATGGGTGAAAGCAAGCTTATGAATTTCGTTATGCGTGCGTGATAATCATAAAAAAAGCACCACTGTTAGTCGACACTAGAACTTCACTAACTTGTGGGTAAGTGATTAATAATGCGTTAAGTATGTGTCTGATAAATATTACTTAAAATTAACTAGCTATGACTAAAGGTAAAGTTGATAACTAAATTTTGATAGTTACTAAACTGTATATAAGCGATATACGTGCACAATATAATAAATGTAAAAAAAAATTAAACATAAGCCAAAATCAAAAAGAGGTTAGAAGTAGGAAACTTGCCAGTGATACAGGATTTAGAAAGACTAATAAAGGTAAGGTAATATAATTACCACTTGGAGATTAAAGTAGATCACTTAAGATTGTTTTAAAGTAAGTAACAGTTGAAGCTTCTGAAAATTCTGCGTATGTTAAATGTTAAAGAAATTTGTTCCCATTTGGTAAATTTCTAAAGAGTCCCCTGATGCGGTAACTGATTGATGAACTTAACTTATTTATTTTGAATGGTGTTCATTTAAAACCGAGGACACAACGGAGGTACACAAAGAAAATGTTTTTTTGGAGAAGTTACTCTAGACAACTCGATATTATGAGAAATATTCTACATTTGATCTAAAGTATTTACAAAAAAGAAGTACAATGTGTAAGTATATTGGGAATAATCTTTCAATATTTTACCGTTGCAAAACATATAGAACTGTCATTAAATATTTATTAGGCATAAATGAAAATCTCTAATGTTGGAAACTTGTTAAGACAGTCTGGGAAATTTTACTATCCTGTTAAGCATGTTTCTATTCTATTAAATATACAGAGTGGTGATAAAGTTCGGAACAAAATTCATAATTCTGTTATAAATCGTTTTTGCGAAAAATACTTGAGCACGTTGATTTTTATATTCCAATAAGGCATTTGTGAGCACAGAAAGATGTTTTCTAACAGATCATGTTCTTGATCTATGACGTCATCATTATTTTTTTAAATTACAATCCCAATTTTTTTACAGATTTTGGTAGACTTCTTCACTGGTTGAATGGAATCCTAATTTGCAAATGTAGCTGTGAGACTCTTGGGCCAAATGAGGATTTTCTCTTGCCCAATACCTGCAGTTATGATAATTAACAGTCCCGTTAAGCGGCTTAAGTCGGAAATAATAATGCTATTTAGAAATTAGGATTCTTATCGCAGCGTAACATCAAGTTTTCACAAAACTGTAACCGACGGTCTGAATCATCTTCATTTAATTTATGTATTAAGTGTACCTTATAAGGATGAAATATCTCGTGTTTAAATAATTTGACTACCGTCGAATCGGTATCATTATTCAACGCTAATTGTCTAGTGGAAGCATGATTTTGTTTATTTCTTTCTTAATTTTAAATGTTATTTTTGTTGAGAAAAAATGTTGATGTTATTAAACTTAACAAGTGTTTTTCTCAAAAAAATTGTTATGTAAGGTACAAAATTTTTTACTCCATCATTTAACTAGTGAATACGTCTATCAGAATCTGTAAAAAAACTGGGGTTGTAATTTAAAAAAATGATGATGACGTCATAGCTCAAGAACACGATCTGTTAAAAACATCTTTCTGTACTCACAAATGCCTCATTGCAATATAAAATCGACGTGTTCAGGTATTTTTGAAAAAAAAAATTATAACAAAATTATGAATTTTGTTTCGAACTTTATCACCACACTGTATTTCCAACAAAAATGCTGTAAATTGCTAAACTGTACTCTACCAAATGAGAAAAGTTTATTTATCTCGTAATCATCAATCGACTTTCTCTAATCCCGAGTACCATCATTTATTTTTCATTGTATACGAATTATTTCTCTCATTAGTAATTATTGCCAGATTGTCTAGCGATTTTACAGAAATTGCAATTTTAATATTTTGGGCAATCTCGGAAAAATGAAAATAAAAAACATTATATGAACAGGTGGACAAAAACTTTAGTACACTTTTATTCTAAAATAATTAAGGGAGCAAATAATTTGACATTAAAGTTCTACCTGTGATGCGAGAACCAATTCTACATCTATTATACTGGGTGTTAGGTGGGAGATGGCCTGTATTAGAATCTTTTAAACCGTAAGAGATATATGATAGATTAAATGGGCAAACAATCTGCTCATAAGCAGTACAAATGAAACTGATTTCTCATAGCCTACCAGATATTAAGAAAAAACCGATTTTTTCCGAAATCTTAAAATCAGTTTATTTTGAAAACCGCTAAAGGAAAGAAAAAATCGTATAGGAGTAATTTGTAGAGTTTTATACGTAGAATATGATAATTATTCCCAAACGATTGTCAATTGTTTTACATCCGAGATATAGCATAAAGTTGGTAGTTTTTTAATGTAATGAATAGTCGACTTTCGGCTCAAAAGAAAGCTTTCGTTTCAGTGATGTAAACTATGTTACAATTATCTTTAAGTTTCATATATCTATTGGCGTTTTACCGACGCCGCCGGGGCCAAACATTTTCTAGAACGTCGGTAGTAGTTAGTTATATGAAACTTAAAGATAACTGTAACATACTTTACATCACTAAAATGAAAAAAAGAGTAGGCTTTCTTTCTTCACATCGATGAGCTGTTTTCAAATATAACGTAACCAACCCAGATTTGCAGCCTTTACCTGAAATACGCCGAGAAAGTAGAATAAAAGCGATCAATCCCTTGTATCATCAAATAGGTGAAGTAATTTTTATTTTCAAATTTTGGATTGAGTGAACACATCAATAGAAGAAAGATTTTAACTTTTGAGAAATCATTAAAATACATTTGGTTTCTTATGTTAAATGCAATGATGAAGAATTGCAAAAGTGTTGTGCTGATCTCGATCTGAAATTGAGTGATAAAGAGAGGAACGAAAAAAATGTAAACGGCATTGAGTTATACGACGAAATTGTTACTTTAAAAACATTAACTAGTTGCAACCAATATCTTAATAAAGTTCTAGAATATACAGGGTGATTATTTCAAAACTTCCCACCTTGAATAACTCTTTAATTAGTAAAATTATCAAAAATCGCCAAAACTTGTCAATTTTGTTTTGGAGGGGGACATTTAATAACTTATTCTAATCACTTAAGAAACTTCCACCCTCACCCCACTCCAAGATTTTGAACGGCTCTACCACATGTGTGATACATCATTTTAAAGGGTATAAGATTCTCAATCTTTCATATCAAAGAAAATTAAAATCGGCTGGGCCGATTTCGATTTTGTTTCATGTAAAAGATTGAGAATCTTATACCCTTTAAAATGATATATCACACATGGGGTAGTGCTATTTAGAATTTTGGGATGGGGGTGAAAGTTTCCCAACTGACTGGAGTAGGTTATTAAATGTTCCCTTCCAAAACAAAATCGACGCGTTTTAGAGATTTTTGATAATTTTACTAATTAAAGAGTTATTTTAGGTGGGAGGTTTTAAAATGATCACCCTGTATAACACAACAAAATATTAATTCGGTGTTTCCAAATCTCAAAATTCTTCTATCCCTTTCAGTATCTGTAACCGCAGCAGAAAGATCATTTTTAAAATTGAAATTCATTAAGAATTATTTAAGAAGTACAATGCATCAAGACCGATTGTCAAGCTTTGCACTTTTATCTACTGAAAGTGATCTTTCTGAGAATTAAAATGTGGAAGTCGATCAGTTTGCTAATGCAAAAGTGAGGCGAGTATCTTTGTAAAAGATTTTACTAGTAAATAACCCTCATTCTGTGTTATTTATTGGAATACCTAATTATCTGCTCTTTAATTCTTAAATTTAAAGCGTTCTTTTACTTTTTCAAAGAATGTAGTAAAACAACAGTAAGTATTTACGTTTACAGATGTAGAATTAATTCATTAATCATACAAATTTAAGAGTGAATATTTAACGTAGTAACTAAAGGGTTTTCCAATAAGAGGTGTTATTTTGAATAGCTATTTCGGTAGATGTCACTTTTGAAGCTATCATTTTTTGACATTTGACAAGTAGAAACTACGCCATTAATAAATATGGAACGATACACGCTTCAACAACGCATTGAAATTATTAAAATTCACTATAAAAATGGTGAAAATTTGGCAGAGACGGTTCGTAAAACTCGAACATTTTTGGGTCACCGTGAAGCACCTTGTCGGACCGCAATACAGAAATTGGTGAAAAAATTCGAGCTCTTGGGACAAGTTAGTGATGTGAAGAATAAAACCCGTGCACGTCGCTCAAGAACAGCCGAGAATATTGCTGTTGTAGCCGAAAGTGTTAAAGAAAACCCAGGTTTGTCCATTCCTCGTCGTTCTTTGGAATTAGCCATTCCACAAACGTCACTACACCGTATTTTGCATAAAGATTTGGGTCTTAAGGCTTATAAAGTCCAGTTAACACAAGAACTCAAGCCGGCCGATCATCAACAACGTCGTGTCTTTGCTGATTGGGTCGTTGAAATGCATGAAAATGATCCAGAATTCCATCGAAAAATCATCTTGAGTGATGAGGCCCATTTCCACCTCGGTGGCTTCGTCAACAAGCAAAATTGTCGGATCTGGGGCTCAGAAAATCCAAGAGTTATTGTTAAAAAGTCTCTCTATCTTCAACGTGTGACTGTTTGGTGCGGTTTATGGTCCGGCGGAGTCATTGGACCTTACTTTCTCGAAAATGAGGCTGGAGCAACAGTTACGGTGACTGGATTGCGCTATCGAGAGATGATTAACGATTTTTTATGGCCGGAATTGGATGGTATTGATCTGGACAACGTTTACTTTCAACAAGACGGCGCTACGTGCCATACAAGCAACCAAACCATTGATCTTTTACGGACAAAGTTTCCGGACCGTGTTATCTCTCGAAGAGGTGATCACAATTGGCCACCGAGATCTTGTGATTTAACACCTTGCGACTTCTTTCTTTGGGGCCACGTGAAAGAGAAGGTCTACGCCAACAGCCCAGCGTCGATTCAAGACCTCAAAGATGGAATTCGTGAGGCTATCGAGGACATAGGGCAGCCACTTTGCGATTTGGTTATGGAAAATTTCATGAAAAGGATATTGTCCTGTAAGCGTGGTCGTGGTGGTCATTTGCCTGATGTTATTTTCCACTATTAACGGCATACCTTCCTCTTTATAATGAAATAAACATCCGATCATTTATATTAAAAAATGGCACTTTTCTTTGAATATCAAAATTACACCTCTTATTGGAAAACCCTTTAAAATGCCCAATTGTTTGCTTGCCTAATTATTTTAGAGCGAAAGGGTAAATTGGGCTTTTGTAGGCAAAAGCCAACTTAGTGCACCTGTACAAGTGTAGATGTTGTGTTATTTTTATTTTTTCGAAACCGGGGAAAAATTAAAACAGTAATTTCTGCAAACTCTTTATGATGCGTGAAGCAATTCTACACCCTGTATACTAAAGTTTAGCAAATTTCTCCAATTAAATATCATGCAAAAAGAAGCGAATACATGGGAGGCGGGAGGCGCCAAAATATGTTTTATCACGCAGGCGCTACAACCCTCAGCTACGGGCCTACTTGTTTCTTAATTATATTATGGTATCCAAGAAGATAGAATATCAACCTATAATAATAATCTTAAGTTTAACCTAGCAGTCTTCAAGATTATGGGATAGAATTCAGAATTATATTGATTAGTGGCAAATCTAATTCAATTATTCAATGAAAAGATCATTATAAATTCTAACATGTATCGTATGATCATAAAGATCTTAGTTCGGAGTTTGCATTAGAAATCATCGGTTATAGATGATTTGTAGGTTATGTGTTGATTTATTGATGTGCGTTCTGTCTAAAAGTCTCTACATACGTCGGAATCTCCGAGGTCCAATTTATAGAAACTCTGTAGATTGCTTCGTGTAAGGGCCAGTCGTCACAATCTTTTTATGACTAATCAGTATCGGAAAGTTGGTTTAGCTGGTCACTCAATCGTACCGCTCTTCGCCCTAGCTCCCTGAAAATTGTATGGTGCAATTTGGGACAGCTTCCGCCCTGATACTTGTTAGCTATGGTTATTTAAAAATTATTTTATCATTTAGAAGTGTAGTAAATGATCAAACATATATCCTAAAATGTTTGAAGAAGAAGAAGGAATATGTGTAGACAATAATAATCAGCTAATAAGGCTTTGCCTACGTTCTGTCATTTTGAGGTAACCATGATTGTTTTTACTAACCTGACAGATTAGATCGTTTATAAAATCACGCCCAATTACCTTACAAGTTGGTTGCCATGCGTGTAGAGGCTTTAAGCTACGCTCTAATGTTATGATTACTCATGGCATACTACACTGAAAAATGGTTTTCATTTCCTAGCTTCGTAAAACAGAAGAATAACTAATTATGTCAAACTTTATATCACTGAAAAACATTTAAAGTAAGTTATTTAGCAAATGAGAATCAGACAGGTGTCTTACATAAAAATGTCTGCATTTATATATTCCACCGACGTGACGAAGTAAAACAAAGGTCAGTCGCAAAATGATCTTTTTGTGCTTGAAAATAAATTCTGTCTAGCTATAGCACATTCATGAGATACTTCACTTTAAAGACAATTGGATAATTTAGTACGCAACTTTTTTAATTTAACCAGCTTCGTATCTCTTACGAAATCCCAATGGCGAACCTTGAATTTGGAACACACTATATATGTATTGCCTTGCAGTTTTGAATTTGTTGTGCAAACGTTAGAAGTCAACACTCTCTAGCCTTCTGCAGTAAATTTTTTCTAATTCGTTTTCAAAAGAAACTTAAAACTTTGAAACTTTACTCTTATTTTAAATGCCATATGTGAAGCTACTAGAATCAAAAGGCCAATGTAACATATTCTAGTCACGCCGCTTTTTCGATACCATCACAAGCAAGTGCTTGGTAGCATTTAACGAATCGAGATATAATTTGCCCAACTGAGATTTGAATTAACTCCCAATAGAATGAAAGCAACCTGAACCTGATGCCATTACTAATAAAACTGAATAAAGTTAACTACATTAATTAATTACACCGGAAGAAATAATTTGCAAATAGTAACACAACTTTTGACTACTAACTGCGACTATTAGACTACTTGCTAGCAACTTGCAACAAAATTTTGTTAATACACAATTAAACTATTTTGATAGCGGTAACCTAATTTTGGATGGCAATAACGAAAGTTCTGTTAGTTTGGTAAATCATTTTTTTTAGTATACTAGATGTTGCGAAGGCATCGTACATTTATTTTAGACTTCCCTGTTTCCGAATCTTATTGCTAATTTCTTTTTGATAATATAAAATCTGTCGTACTGAAGTAACCAGAAAGAGTCTGCAATTTCTAAATTCCCAGATGCTTTGACATAAGACTTTAAAATATGAATATAAGTTTGTTTAACTAGCAATGTACGATAGTTATAATACTTTTTCCAACTTTCTTTTAATTTTTCTTATTTTTTATTGTCGTCAACAAATCTTAAACCTTTTGTAGAATAACTGTAATGTTGCAAAGATTGGTCGATAACGGTAGTGACCTTATACGTGAAGTGGTATTTTTTTTGTTAACTCGCAATGTGAAGCCGTAACTAATTTAGCTAATCGTAAAAAATTCAAAATTTCATTTCTCAGACTAACATGCACTGGTGGGAGCGGCAGCGAAATTACCAGCATACAAAATACCTATTTTTTGTGTACGGAAAACTGTTTTTCCCTAATTTGTACAGTAAGCCTTTTAAGTAATTTAAGAAGTTGTGTGAGTGGACAACAAAATTAAATACACGTTGTTGGTTACATCTTAAAAAATTTTATTTTATTACAAAAAAATCTCAGGTTTTTTTACTTCTAAAAGCAACTTTGTACACTTAATTAAAAATAACATAAATGAAATGATGAATAGGTACTGAATTTATAAATTTTAGACTGCGATGCATAATTATTTCAATGCCTGTTTACTAAAGCAGTCAATAATGTTTCACCAAAAATTATATTGACACTATTGCTCATAATTTGTCGGTAGATGTATCATCTTGTTTGAGATGAGTTTCTAAACGTAGAAAATGCTATTCACATTTAAAATACCTTCCCAATATAATCACCGTGTCCAGCACTAGCAGGTGGAGCACCATAACTAGATGATGGCTTACTAATTACTGGTGGAAGTGGTGCTCCGTAACTTGGGGATGGCCTTGATGGACCACCATATTGTGTAGATGGTTTACTTGGAGCACCGTACGAGGGAGATGGTCTAGAAGGAGCACCGTACGAGGGAGGTGGTCTAGAAGGAGCACCATATTGTGGTCTAGGTGGAGGTCCATATGATTGAGGTGGAGCTCCATATTTCTGTGAAGGAGGAGCAGGCTTCGATGGAATTACAGGTGTACCATAACTAGTAGAAGGAGGCAAGTAGTTGCTGACAGGTATTGAAGAGCCTTTTCCAAATCCACCTCCACTACCAAATCCACTTGACCCAAACTCTTCACCTAATCCACTGCTCCCTAAATTACCAGCTCCAAAGCTACCAGAAGATGAGAAAATTGATGCGTCAAATCCTCCGAAACTGTCGCTACCTAGACTTTCACCACCAAAAGTTCCACCCCCATAATTGCTTCCGCCAAATCCTCCAGAAGCTGATAACTGTGGCTGTGACGGTCCATTAGAAAGTGGAGCTAAAATAAATTGGTTTGGGTTAATTTGCTTATAATCACTGATGTATTGTAGGGCATGACTCTATCTGAGAAACAATATACAAACACATAGGCCCATTTTATTATTACTTATTATTAGACATTTTGCTATTAAAAATTGTTACCTTCACGCTTGAAGACTACACGTGCTCTTGAAGCGGCAGTTAAGCAGCAAAGTAGTAGTGCGTAACTCTGAAAATATAAAATAATTTGAATTTTATCTTCTCTTTTCTGGTACTTTATTTAAGTTTCACTGTTTAGTTTATATCTTGCTTTCAATTTCTTACAATAAGCAGATCATTTCGTTGTAGGCGCTTTACTTACCACAAAATTTGAACGCATCTTGGTTTTGTGCATATACTAATTTAAGGTATCACCTTAACAAGTGCCTTCCGCTTAGACTATGCCTGAAAGTTAGGTTTACACATATTTATACTCCTAAAATTTAGTGAAAGTAAGCTTATGAATTTTGTTCTGCGTGAAGAATCATCAAAAAGAAAGCATCTGGTTGATACTAGAACTTCATTACAACGTGAGAAATTATGATGAATAATAAAACTACGGTAAGTATTGAAGATTTATATTTCCAAAATCGATAAAATTGTCCTAACTTTTAAAGGAGATTATTATTCATATAAATACAAAGAAAACTTATGGTCTGCCATATAGATATATCTAAAATCCGTGCACGTATAGTGTAAGTGTACTATATTTAGTAAATATTATTTAAATTAGTATACTGGAAAAGCGAAGTTTAACATAGACTAGCTGTAATCAAATTTTAGATATCGACGGATCGATTAAATGTAACGGCTTGGTACATTAAAATCAAGAAGAAATTAGAAGTAGGAGACAACGCAGCCGTGCATGATAATTTCGACGTATAACATTCATAAGTATATGAATACACCACAAGCAAATTACTACCGAAAACTGTCATTGTTAGAGCAGTAAACAAGGATAAAAGTGTATTTTTTGGGAGTTAAAGTGAAATCTATAAACCAAATCGATGCAACAGAAATGTTGTATATTTCCACTTTCCTGATACTAAATCTGCACATTTGTATGTTTAATAAAGCGCCATTTGGTTTTGTAATCGACGGAAGAAGAATATAAATCCACTTACAGTATGTAAAAGATCATTTTTTTATTCTGATATTTAGATAGACGTGGTGCATCTAGCAGTCTCTTATAAGGTCAATAACCATTTTAGGTTAATTGATAGAAGAATAGCAGATAGCACTTTGGCAAAATGGGCTTTTGGTGACCCGTCGTTTCTACAAACTCACAAATCTATACTATGGTTCAATGCAATTCTAGTTTATAAAACACTTAGATACATCGATCTCGACATTTTCATCACCACGACTGACAAACTATAAGTGCTAATACTTGATGCATAAATTCCATAAAGAGCTTTAGTCATTTTAAGATTTTGAACAAGAACATGCAACTTATTTGGAAAATAGCAATATGGCTTTTCCTGATCTGACACTTGTTCTTAAACGACTTCTTGCTGTGGTACCTATTATCACAAGTCAGTTGAGTTGTAAAGCTTATAAGTTTCTTTGCAACATTTTGCCTATAAAATTACTATTTACTTAGGTATAAGAAAACTCCTATCGAAACCAACCCTTCCGAGAAGTTTTTACCGAATAGTTAAATTTTCTAGATTGACAAAGTGGAATATCCAAAACAATAAATCTAAAAAATTTACCCCGTGAGAATATAGTTTTCAGGAAACTCTTAACTTAGTCGAGAAAATAAAGCAGAAAAGGTCGAAAAAAAATTGCCAAAATGGATTTTGATGCGGTTTGTGGCAACTGATTCTGTGAGTGGTCTAGAAAAAATGCTCTCTTTTGGGTTTTTGACGTTTTCTGTTATTGCATTTCTACAGAGGATGCACTTTCAGGAGCTATACTTCAGTTTGAAAAATAAATGAACCAAAATGGGCCAGATTTTCTTACTCGGGGGTTTTTTGGATCGCTGATCACGAATCCGGCATTAGTTTTCCGGAAAAGTAAACCTGGCCATGGAAAAACAGAAAATTTGGCCTAATTTCTGGAAAAACCTTTCTTGTTTGTGCAAATTTTGCATTCCAACTCAAAAATGAGTCCTAGGAGGTTGTTTTGGTCGCTGATCACGAATCAGATATTAGTTTTCCAGAAAAATCACCCTGGCGATGAAAGTCGGACAATTTTGCTCAATTTCGGAAAACATTTTGGCATTTCAGCTCGAAAATCGGTTCTAGATAGTTTTTTCGGATCGCTGATTATAAATCCGGCATTAGGTTTTTGGAAAAACTATTTTGGCCGTGGAAAATTGGAAAATTTTGCCATTTTCTTCATTTTTCTCATGTTTAACCGCTCTTAGGTGGCATTTCATCTCGCTTTCGATGTAGTTGAAATGTTTGGAACCAGATTTCACTGTTGCAGCGAAAATTGGGGAAAACTCGTGAAAAATAATTGGGAAATTTTCAAAACAAACGTGTTTCATGTCGATTTCGGGGTAACAGCATGCTGCCACTTCGAAAATAACAACGAAAACACCTAGAATAAATACAGTTTTTAAGAAAATGTTTTATATATAGATATAATATGTGTTATACATACATATCTGAAGGGGTGTGCGCATATAAAAAATTTTCTTGAAAGCTATATTTTTTCTAGATGTTTCCGTTGTTAGTTTTGAAGTGGCAGCATACTATTACCCCAAAATCGACATAAAAGACGTTTTTTTTTTGAAAGTTTTCTAATGATTTTCCACGGGTTTTCCGCAAGTTTTACTGCAACAGTTCGTACATGTCGACTACATCGAAAGCGAGATGAACTGCTACCTAAAAGTGGTTAAACATGAAAAAAATGAAAAAATGGCAAACTTTTTTTGGAAAGCTAATATCGGATTCGTGATCCTAGGACCCTCTAGGACCCAATTTCGAGTTAAAATTCAGTTTTCACGAACAAGAAAAATTTTTCCAGAAATTAGGCCAAATTTTCCTTTTTTCCACGGCCAGGTTTACTTTTCTGAAAAACTAATGTCGGATTTGTGATCAGCGACCCAAAAAACCTCCTAGAAACCATTTTTGAGCTAAAATTCACACATTTTCACAAATAAAAAAAATCTCCAGAAAGGGGGTGGTTAAAAAAGTTGATTTCGCGATTTGGGGCAGAAGGGGAAACGGGGGGAAGGTCTCAATAGTCATGAATGACTTTGGGGTTACATAAAACCCATTGCAAAAAAGAGTTTTCAAATTCGTGCTGAGTTTTTTTATTCTCCTAGCTCATTGACTGGACTCTACGAAAGCTTCCTATTTCGCTTTTTACGAGCCTAAATTTTCCGAATTTCCACATTCAAGTGACATTTTTTGATAATTTGAATTTGAAATTCGTGATCAGCGACCCCAAAACCCCCGGATGAGAAAATCTGGCCCATTTTGGCTTATTTTGTGGATTTTTGTCAAACTAACTTATAGCTCCTGAAAGTGCATTCAAAAAGATGCATTTTCCTCTGTAGAAATTCAATAACAAAAAACGTCAAAAAACTAAAAGGTAGCATTTTTTTAGACAAGTCATAGAATCGATTGCCGGATCAAAATCCATCTTGGCAATTTTTTTTTCACTTTGGCCTTTTTTCTGTTTTATTTCCTCGACTAACTGGTTCGAAGTTATAACCTACAATGTCAGTGTTTGCAGCATCCTAGCGGGAAAAACAAGAGAAGGACACTTGCGGACTTTTAAGAAAATATTCCTCCTAATATAATCTAAATATACGCCGAAATTCAGCATGTGTTTTTTAATAAAAGTCATAATTGACTTGAAATATAATACATATAATGTGCCAAAAGTCCTTTTTGGCTGGTGTTGCAGATGGTAACCTTTGTGTATAAATTATTTACATCATCGCCCAATTGCTGTAATAACTCCAAATCATCTCAATATGAGCTTGAAAAGGTTTGCTACGCACCTACACAACAGTTTGATATTCAAATCTTTAAGTTAAAATAGGACACCCTTTATAATGCAGCATATTTATACAGTCCTCAGATTTGTAGTTAACCAAGAACATTTTGAAGTACCGTGAAAGCAACAAAAATCTAAGTCAAAGATACCCATAGATTCTGAATTTCTTGTTTTTGATAGTTTCATATTAATAAAAAAGTATCATAGAACAAAAGCTATTAAAATAATACAAGTGACATTTAGACTTTATTTAGATTATTTTTAAGTGATTAGAGTAAAACCAATCATAGTTATATTGATCTACAAAACATTGTGAACTTAAAAATGTTAACGGAGGAGCAAACAATGTTCATATTAGAAACTTATTTTTGTAATGGCGTCAAGAATGAAAATGGTGAATGGGAATATTCAATAGTCAAAATGATTATGACATTTGAAATTTTAATGTTTGAATTCATAATTTAAGGATTACTCTAGTAAAGACAATCTTTTAATCACGGTATAGGTAGTCGTTGTAATACTAGCAAGGATTGAACAATTTTTGGTATTACTTCTGATGATTGTAATAACACTCTTCTAATTTCACTCCTAATATTTATACAATCTGCGAGGTACAGTTAAATGTTAAATATTTAATAAGTTTGCGCATATATTATATAAGTGGCACATTTGAGCCAGCGTCACTGCCAACGCCACCGCTAGCGGTATCAATTATCCTTTACCACAACGCCAGAGAATTTGTATGTGGTTGTTTACTGCTAAATTCTGATGTCTGTATGAAGGAAAAAGTAATTTTTGCCCCCAAGGCTATTCTTACGAGACAAATAGAATTCATTTGTATAAAAGCATTTTTGAGATTCAATTTGTATGATGCTTTCAAAAAATAAATTTCTATAACATTTCAGCTATTTTAAACTTGCAATAAAGATCTAACATTTTTGCCTCAATAATATCTTGGCAGGAAAGAACCTAAGGTAAAAAATTCTCAAACGGAAATGTCTGAAAACAATAAATCCAAAAATCGACAGATTCTAAAATTAAGAGAGACTAGAAAAAATAAATGACTGCGAAACTAATAATTACTAGAGTAAAGAGACTCAAAACATTAGTCAGCAGCATACTCCAGCTGACACACAACATCCACAATTCATGTTGTTTTCACCACCACTCTTACTGCATTTTCAATTCAACAGGAGACCTGATACGACTAGTAATAGAGCACACGTTGGCCCTAATGGAAATTTTAGTTGTTTTGTTGATTAATGTTTCTGAGTCTAGTATACTTAACTATAGTAAATTTTACTAGCAGTTCTCATCGTACATACCATATCTAGATTTGTTTCTGCTGAGAGAAGTTTTAATGTTAAGTGAAGTTCGCGCATTGTTTCTCATTGGGTTATAAATGAGTAACCTTAGTGTGGTGTTACAAAAACCGATGAGTTGATGCTTCTTAACTATAGTGTTTGCTAGTTACCGATCGTAGCTTTCTATGTCTTGAAATATTTTGTTGATTTTTTTCTTTTTAGAGAAACGTGAGCAAACAAAATTAGGCATGTATCATATCACTGGAAAGAGAAAGTTTCCACATGAGAAGATTATAGTATGGTAGTGTAATTCAGAGAAATCTAAGGTGATTCCACCAGCGCCACCTGGTGACAGGAAAATAGACGTGTCTAAACGACTTTTATACATTGCTTTAAAAACAATGAATTTGTTAGACACTTGTCTTATCTATCACAATTTGATTCCTTTATTTTATTGATTCAGTTACACAAGATCTCAATTATATTAGAGATTCTTCTTTCAACAAGGGTTGTCTTACCTTTTTCTATTATTTTTGATATTGCTTTTATCTTTTTAAACGTATGTGTTTAATAAATTCTAAATTCTCCATGTGTCTGGGATAATTACTTCATTGAAAATAAAACAAACCTGTTATTCTCACCAATTTTTAAATGCATTTTGGCGTTGATGATAGCATCAAATGTTAAAATTCATTTTTAAGATGGCAAATTAAAAATTGTTGGGAATGACAAGTTCGTATTGTTTTCTTAATATCAAACCCTACTTTCTAGCCGACAATGAATAATAACCGTAGTCAACGTAAGCAATCGTAAAAAATTCAAGATTTCATCTCTGAGACCATCCGCCACCCCCACGACCGGTGTGGTGTTCGTGGCGGTGAAATTACGTTCGACACATATACACGTTTGCTGTGTTTGAAAGAGCCTATTTTTCATAATTCGTACAGCATGTCTCTTCAAATAAAGTTTAGACAGACAACAAAATATAATAAACGTAATTGGTCACACCAGTATATTAAATTAAAAAAGTTGTTACAAAAATATTTTAGTACTTGGTTTTTCTAAAAACAACTTTGTACACTTAATTAAAAAAAAACATTAAAAATGAACTGTTCTGCATTTCAAATCTTTAAATGCTATAAACAATATATTATTAAAAATCATATCGACACTATTATTTATAAAAAATTGGCGATAGATGTATAATACTGTTTAAGATGAGTATCCACTGTTACTTCCGTGCTACTTATAATTAGAACGGCGCTGAAAATCCTTCGGTGATTCCCCGAGAACTTCCATAGTTACCCCACGAAGAATCACCACGGGAATATCTCCCACTGTTTCCAATGTAATTACCACTTCCAGCGTTAGCAGGTGGAACACCATAAGTAGATGATGGTTTACTAATTACAGGTGGCAATGGTACTCCGTAACTTGGGGATGGCCTTGGAGGAGCACCATATTGTGTAGATGGTCTACTTGGAACACCGTATGAAGGAGAGGGTCTAGGAGGAGCACCATATTGTGGTCTAGGAGGAGGTCCATACGATTGAGGTGGTGCTCCATATTGCTGTGAAGGTGGTGGCACTCCGTAACCTGTTGAAGGAGGAGCAGGTACAGGTGCACCATATGATGGAGACAAGTCATTGCTAATGGGTAGAGAAGAGCCTTTTCCAAATCCACCTCCGCTACCAAATTCACTCGAACCAAATCCTCCACTTAGTCCACTGGTACCTAAATGACCAGATCCACTAGTGGTCCCAAAACTACCAGAAGACGAAAAAATCGATGCATCGAATCCTCCGAAACTGTCGCCTCCAAAACTTCCACCACCAAAGGATCCGCCCCCAAAGTTTCCTCCACCAAATCCTCCAGAAGCTGGCGACTTTGACTGTGAAGGTCCATTAGGTACTGGCGCTTAAAACAAAAATGTATTTTAATGTATCGTATAGACAGAAACACTTCAAAACAATTTCTGACGTATAACTATATCTAATAAATAATATAGGGACATACAGGTTCATATTTAGAAGTAGATTGCTACTTATTAGATATTATGCTATGAAAGATTGTTATTACATACGTTCACGCTTAACGATTCTACCCTCACTTGAAGCAGCAGTTAAACAGCAAAGTAGCAGCGCATAACTCTGAAAATATAAAATAATTTTATTGCCTTTTTTCTGTTTTTGGCATTTTATTTAAAGTTAACTACTTTAATTTTGCTTTGTTATTAAATTCTTATGTTAATAAGATCATTTTACCGTACACACTTTACTTACCACAAAGTTTGAATGCATTTTGATATTGTGTTGAGTATAATATCCTAATTTAAGGTACCACCTTAGCGGATGTTCGCTTAAACTATGCCTGGAAGTCCGGTTTACACATATTTATACCACCAAAGTTGTCGTTGGTGAAAGGAGGCTCATGAATTTCGTTCTGCGTGGGAGATGATGCGAAAGAAATCTTTGGATAAAGAGGATAATGTAGGCACTGTTAAAGTATGTGGAAAATCTTGAAGAATTGGTAATAAATGAGTAGGTATTTTACTTTTATTTACAAGTTAACAATATAATAAAGGTTTGATTAAACACTATGCAAATTAAAAAATAACAAACCCTAATGGCCGGTTCAGAAAGCAGAATTAAATCAAGTCATCAAGTTAATTCAGTATTTGCTGATCTGAGTGGATAATTTTAAACACCTGATTGGTTAATCCTGGGATTAACTTGATCGCTTGATTAATTCTGCTTTTTGCAACCAGCCCTAAGTGTAACAGTGTCTGTCACTAAAGGTAGATTGTCGATTAAATTTTAAGTTATCAAACATGAAAAATGCATAAGAAAAAGAAACAGAAAGAAATGGAGAATATTGCAACGTTCTTCTTGATGACTTTGTCGTATAATTACAGACTGATATATTATGTAATTGATTACTTACCAAATGATTATTGATACACAAGGCATATATCAAGATAAAAAAACTGTTTTCTAAGGTACATCGTTTTTGGGATACAGGCTGTCAAAACCTAATTGACAAAAAATTTTCAATTAAGCTTTTGTAATCTTTATATCTTGGAAAAGGAATTAAAGGGCGAAGTAGGCTTAATCTTTGTCAAAGAAAGCGATGTGTACAATGTATGGCCTTACTGCAGGTCGTTGAATTTTAGTGATCTTGAAAAACTTAATTTTACTAAAAAAATAACGAGAAAATTCAAGAAAGTCAACTTGATTGTTAATTCTAAAGATAGAATAGTTTTTTAATTTTTAGGGACAGTCATTTTTTTAGCGTAATGAGCTAGCTGCCCCCCTCCCCATTTTTCTTGCCCTTATCATGTCCCAAGGGCTGTAATGATTAGAGTGCGGATTTATATTTATAGGAATAATGCTTTGTTTTAGATATTAATAGCAGTACAAAAAGACAATGAAATAAGTGCGAATCGCAATTAAAGGAAACATTTAACTAATTTTCATAATGCTTTTGTTGCTTTCTTTGGAAGTTTTTGCTATTTTTTAGAATAATGCTTATTTTGTGCATTTTTTGTCAGTCTCAAGAAAAAAATCATTTGACAAAATATTCTCATACTTTTCTTGTCCACACTATATTTATTTTCTGTTTTTTCAAAATACTTTCTGTAAATTCTTTTTCTAGCAGCAATTATCTACATTATTTTTTTAAACATTTTGTTTTTACGGTAAATTTCGTGACAATATTTTCAAGGATTTCTTAAAAAAAACCGAAACCTCCAAATAAATAAAAAATACAATGGATACAGATTTCGATAATAGTTAATCGGTTTAAATGTTTAAATGTTATTACAGTATTTATATTGATTTCTGCTTCAACTCAAAAATTACACCAAACTTTATTAAATATTCGTATAATCATGAGTATTATTGCTTTTGGTAATTTTTAAATGCCCATGAGTATTTTTCTACATCGCTCATTTGGAGTTATCACAAGTTGCCACGCATGGAAGCCTTTTGGAATTACTAAACATAGGCAGTAGCATGTCTGGAAACAACATCCATAACGCTCAACCACAAATTCCTGGGGTCAAAATAATAGTAATTTACGTACCAAGGTAGGAAAGTAATTTATTGCAGTCGAGACGTCGAGACTGTAATATTACGTACTCTCGTGGGACATACATTCCTTTACCCGTAACTAAATTCATTTTTGTTTGTAATAGGGACGTAATGAGTCATTACTAGAGTTCGGATTTTTAAGCATAAAATAACAATAAAAAAGTTCTTAAAAAAGCGTAAAAATTCAAGGAAAAAAGCTTAAAAAAAAGGAAAAAAAAATTAAAAAATAAGTTTAAAATATATAGGGAAAAAAATTTAACTTCCAAGTTTTAGGTCTTATTATACAAAGTATTTATTATAAAAAACGAAAAATGAATTGTTATTAGAAACTTTGAACTCTAAAATGCTTAATTATTCTGCACTTTTCTAAATTCTCCATAAGAAAATTTCTTCTTTTATCAGTCTTTGTAAAGAAAAAATAATCTTTCAATGTCAACACTAATAATCGGTGCATATTTAAATTTTACAAGTAACAATTGTTCCAAGTCGAAGTTATTGACTATTTCGCCTGATAAAATACTTGCAATGGTCTTTAATCTTGCTAAACCTTCGTTTTTAGCCAGCACGTTCTCAAATTTGACAAATATTGTTTTTCGTACATCACCTAATTTTCCTAATTTTATTTTAAAGTCTTGTAGAATCTGAATTGCTTCTGTTAGCTTACTTTTTTGTGTTTCAAGTTTGGTGATAGTTTCACTGATGAACTCGCAATTTGCTTTGATGAATGCAAGGTTTTGTTGTAGTTCCGGATTTTTTATAATATTTTGGCAGTCTTTAACTGATTGGGATGCATCTTCTAACAAATTGAAGCTGGTGAAGTTAACTGCGTAATACACAGCCGCATCCAGCCATGTTCCGCATCCTAGTAATGACCGGTTGTCGTGGAAGCAAAATATTAGGCAGTTTTTCTTTAAATCGTTGTACCCCTTTTAAAAAACATTTTTTGCCATTTTTAATTAACTAGTTAACTAGAGGAAATTCAGGCCTCACAGTTTCTGCTACTCGGTTTAATCCGTGAACTACGCAAGTAGAGTGTGTGAAATTACTATACAAAACTTTCAAATTAATAGCTGCTTTTAGCATATATGCAGCCGCATTCGTCACCATTAACAAAATTTTTTCAGTTGGGACTGCATTAGGAAGAAAAAAGTTTGCGAGTCCCTCGTTAATAAATCTTGTTATGATGCTGCTGTTGGTTTTATCTAGATACTTCAAATATATTTAAAATGGCCTGGTTGGGGTAACTTCATGTAATATACCGATAATGAGACCAGCCACATACCTACCGCACTCATCTGTGGTTTCATCGACAGAAAAGCAGATATAATGGTCTGCAATTATATTTTTAATTTCATGAAGGACTGTTTTATAAACTGTATCTAAATAGTTTTTTCGTAGAGTGCTTTCGGACGGTATCGATCTCTTACAATATGTTTCTAAGAATTTTCGAAATGCAGAATTGTCTAATTTTCTGAAAGGAATATTTGCCGATATCAGAGTATTGCATAAATCCAAATAAAAAGTTCTTTCTTCAGATTGAGTAGAAGATCCAGAGGCAACTACTTCTGAAATAGTTTGTTGTTTCAGCTTATTTTCATTTTCCGCTCTTGGTACATTTTCCTTGTGAATAGCGGTCTTCGTATGTTGTATTACATAATACTTTTTGTCGCACTGGATCTATTAAAACGCGCATTACAAAATATTATATTTAAAATCTAATCTACTCCTTACCGTTTTAACACATACTCTGCAAAATAGTCTACTACCGTCCAGCTTTATTTCTGGTATATTTTTAATCCACTCTTCTACACTTGTTTTAACTTTTGGCATTGTAGCACAGTCTTATTTTATTAAAAACAGAAGACAACACAAAAGATTAAGTTATAATAAATTAAACGAAACTTTTTCAATCTACTAGCAACATTACATACACGCACGATACCAACACTTTAAGTAACCCAGTAAAACTGAAGCATTCGTCAAATAAATCTTAAAACCTATAAGAACTAACTATTTTCACAGCTTATCCTAGGGACAAACAACTGCCGGGACAATGTGTAACGACCCCGGCAGGCTCCGGAACGGTGAGCGTCCAGATGGTATTCGATACAAAACTATCCATCATCTTAATTCTATTAAACCTGGTGCTACGGATTGAATGCTAAAATCCAACCCACAGTTAATCTATTGCTTAAAGTCAGTTTCGCTTCTTTCGTGATTATTAAGCCAGACTTATTATTAAAATTCCAGTCGAAGTTTTTTCCTACGTTGAATAAATTGGGTGATATCTTCTTAGTTGTAAATAAATTCAATAGGTCTGAGATTTTGTTAGTGTCTATAGTCTCCTATGTGGGCTGAAAAAACGTTACATCCAGTTTCTCCAACTGTTTCAGACAATCTGTATCACCCCCAACAACAAATTACTTGGCAAAGTGTTTGTTGCAGGAGACTTTTGTAATGATCTGTCTTAAGGTTCTATCTAGAAAACACTGTAGGGTTTCTACTAGAAACTTGTGCTGTTTCGTAAGTTTGATCTCAACTGCAGTTGATTGTATGTCATCGCTCTGGACGTCATTTGTGTCTCCTACATCAATAGTTTGTGTGGCAAGGAATTTTTCTGCAGTTCTTGAATACGATTCAAAACACGCTTCACAGTCCAGGAAGCTGCTTTTAGTAATAGGTATATACTATGTATGTTATATATCCATAATTAGTTAGTTTTGAGCGCGTCCTCTCGATGATTTCTTTTTTTCAACTGGATCATTCTGGCTAAGAGGTCGTTTGAGTGTATGGCTATTATAGAAACAAACCGGTTTTAAAGTATTGGTCGGTATCTCATATGACCTAGCCCACAGATATCATTCTTATAGATGAATTCCATCAAGTTCATTTGCACAGGTTACATATTTAACAGTAGTAATTCAAAAGGTAACCAGAGCAAAAACGTTAATAGACAGAAAGGTATGTGTATATTTCTTTTCTGGAAAAAAGTAGAAAAGAACACCAACACAGTGTTAGGTGAAGTAGCTACAAAAGGGATTATTGATGGGTGGTGCCCCTCCTCATCTAAATATTATTTCTAACAAAGTCTGTGATTTAAAGCAGAGTATTCCATTCCTTGATATGTACATTGGAATTTTATACCAAAATCTAGAATAAGGCACCAGTCTTGACCGTGGTCCTAGAAACTTTAGACAAATCATTTTAAACTTTTCAGTCTTTCTGTACATAGAAACGTATGCAAAAATGCAGAGGTTGTAACGTAACCTTGCGTTACATATACTTACAATAAAAACCGGCTTATGGTCTGCCCATCTAACTCAAGTCGGGGCCTAGGATCGTGGGCGAATGAGAGGAGCAGATCAAATAACAAGACAACACTTTAGTTTAGGGAACTCTATTGATATTAATTGATAAAATGTTTACAGATAGGTTTCGTATATTGTAACAAAATACTTATCAATACCTATTACAAGTAATTGAGTACACAACCATTAATGAATACTTTGAATTGAAAACAACTTAATAGAAGATCGAATCCTAAAATTTCAAGAAAATAGCATATTAAAGGGCGCAAGTTGCAACAAAGAAAAATGTAACATAATAAAATTTAGATTTATATCTAGTTTTATTAAGGTCCATAAACAATTAATACATTTAAATTTCTAAACCCTTAAATAAATTAGAGATAAATGAAAATAGGCGCTAGAGAACACGTGATCAGAACAGATACCAGAAGAGAACTTACTTGATACCGCAGATTCCGCTGATGTAGCTACGTCAAACAGAAAAATTGTTTGTCCACAACCTGAAACAGATTATATACACATAGCTGTTCTCATATTTTGTGATCCATCGCTTAAGAAGTCATTAGAACAAACTCAACATTGAAATCTTAGGTAGTTCAGAAACAACCGTTAGAATAAAATTAATTTTATAGACAGGCTTTTCTTGATCATGAAATTATTTTGTGTAACTTCTCCAAATTAATAAAAAATTAACTAAAAGCTTTCCTAAAGAGCAAAATCTTTAAAGCATAAACATTTCACTAGACCAAATGGTAGGGACTAAAAATATACTACAGGAACTAAAGATTTTAGGGAGATTAATTGTTCATGATGGGAAGAAGCCGACAATAAATGTTAGATGTATTGCACCATACTATTTTAAAGTGGTCACAGTTGAGAATAAATTAATGAAATATGATTGATAACGCGAATCAATGCCGAATGTTGCCATCTAAAGTCAGTCGCTGACGCACATTTCCGAGAAGCCACGAATCGTCTCGGAACTTAGGAAGGGGTATGAAACAACTCCCTACTGCTTTGCCAGGATGATCCTCTTTCTCCAAAAGCGATGTCGTCTCCACTGAACTGTCCTTCCCAAAGAAGCTATGGAGGACACGCAAGCAGGTGAGAACGTAGTAAAAAGAAGGAACAAACCAACATACCTTTAATAGATTTGAAGCTTCCTAAAGAATTTTACCAAAACGATGTAATCAGGAATCGGGTGGGTGAACTCCACAAGCTAGTACACACACACACACACCCGCGAAAGTACTTCCCCACAGAAGACCGTTAAAAAGAACAAGACGAGTTTTTAAACTTATCCTCCCCGTCGAATTCGGAAACTTGGTCTGCCGGAAAAGCGTAAAATCTACAACCAATCGCTATTCTGACAAAATTTAAAAGTGAGTCGGCCGATCTCAAGTGCCAATTAGAGAACACCAAAGGAATATTTGTCAACTGCGGATTGGTCCAGAAAATACAAAGGAAATTTACCCCGCAGGATTAATCAAGATAGTATCAACACAAAACACGCATTTCTTTAAGATAAAGCTGTATATTAATGAAAATACTAAAAACACTAATAAGGCAAGCAGAAAATTAATTTAAAACCTAATAAGTGAATAGGGTATTGAGACAAAAGCTAATGTCTAAAAATCTCAGTAGAAATTCGCATGCAAATTAATCAAAACTGATTACCAATCCCTAATCTAATAGTCAATCATTAGCCAACGGAACTATAATAGATAACCTCTTTAAATTAGCTGAATACAAATAAATGTCGAACAGTGCTATTAAACGAGTGAAATCCCATAAAACAAGCCGAAATTAATTCAACAAAAGCAAAACAAATTAGCTTAAACTACATTTGGCATCTTCAGATAACTATGGATTACAAAAGAATTAATCATGGCCATCCTAGAGCAATTACAACAAAATAATTCTTAAGATTTTGAATACAAAGAAAATTCTCATATGCAAGAAAAATTTATTACAAGCAAATTTATTAGAAATTTCATTTCAATGATATATAAGGTGGTCTAAAAGTATATAAATATTTTCGTACGAATTCTTATAGGAACGGTGAAATAGATTGAAGATATTAAACGGCAACTGGTGAAGATAACCAAAATTAGTGAGGATAAGGACCCATGTTAGGTTCATACAAAAATGAAAGTAACAAGGTATAAATTATTGTTTTTGTCTATTCTTGGTTATTTTTCCCATACGGTAACCGTTTTGGAGTACTTCTGGCTTTTGAGTTTCTTACTCTAAAGATAGAGTTTTCTGGAAATAATATGCGATATAAGCAAACAGTATAAAATTAAATAAAATATAAAAACTTTTCATGGATGATTACCTGGAACGTTTCTAACACACAGGATCTCTTTCCAGTTACTTATAAAAATTTGTAATAGACAGTATGGTAACGAAAACACATTAAAAGTTAATTATGTTGCCTTAGAAACATAAAACCGAATAATTAGTTTTTAATGAAGCTTCAACCTTGGAATTAATCTAGTTTTACTCTCAAATGGCACCTTCTGTGAGAAAGACGTAAAAGTAACTTCTTCTGATATTTTTTTGACTATTCAAAAACCATAGAATTATGTTATTTAGATTTTTGAGTATGTAGTTAAAATTTTTTTTTCTTCTTTGATAAGTTAAGGTTTTGTAAGTAAAGTAGCAGTAATATAGAAAATTCTGAATTCCGAACAAGACAGTTCAAATTATTTATTCATAATACTCAGAACACGGAAAAAAGTGACAAAACGTCCAGGATCTATCAGGTCGAATGTTGATCCGCTTCAATTCGAATGATGTTTATTAGACATATCTAGTAAGATTTATTCAAATTGGCTCGGTGTAATAGCAGCATACTAGATCCAAAAACACCAAGCAACTCGCAAGCGAGAATTTGCGCACTTTGACTCACTGCTGTCTGTTTTTATTCGAGTGTTATTTAAAAGATTATGAAATTGAAAATAACGGGCTTGTTTAGAAAAAAGTAAAACTAGTATGACACTACATTGTTGTAATTACTCAGTAAGGGGTTCATTCTTTAAGAAAAATTTGATTCTGTGTCTAGTGAACATTCTGTGTGTTATTAAACTAAATGTCAGTTTTATACAGCAGAGAAAAGTTTTAATATTGATAAAGCATTTCTAAACGTATTTGAGCAGCAATCATTGTCTCCAGCCAAGATAAAAGAAAAAAA
>VTPC01001532.1:44415-91634 GCA_011009095.1 Ignelater luminosus
GATTTCTATAACTGTCAAATGTATACTATTTCACAGATTGACATGAAATTTGGAGGTTAAGCCTCTAAAAGACTGACGTATATGCTAATGTTTTCGATTTACCGATATCAGCGCCATCTAGCGGAAAGTCACGCTTCCCTCAAACAGCCCTCGTATAAGGTGGTCTAAAAGTATATAAATATTTTCGTACGAATTCTTATAGGAACGGTGAAATAGATTGAAGATATTAAACGGCAACCGGTGAAGATAACCAAAATTAGTGAGGATAAGGACCCATGTTAGGTTCATAAAAAAATGAAAGTAACAATGTATAAATTATTGTTTTTGTCTATTCTTGGTTATTTTTCCCATACGGTAACCGTTTTGGAGTACTTTTGGCTTTTGAGTTTCTTACTCTAAAGATAGAGTTTTCTGGAAATAATCTGCGATATAAGAAAACAGTATAAAATTATATAAAATATAAAAACTTTCCATGGATGATTACCTGGAACGTTTCTCACACACAGGATCTGTTTCCAGTTACTTATAAAAATTTGTAATAGACAGTATAGTAACGAAAACATATTAAAAGTTAATTATGTTGCCTTAGAAACATAAAACCGAATAATTAGTTTTTAATGAAGCTTCAACCTTGGAATTAATCTAGTTTTACTCGCAAATGCCACCTTCTGTGAGAAAGACGTATAAGTAACTTCTTCTGATATTTTTTTGACTATTCAAAAACCATAGAATTATTTAGATTTTTGAGTATGTATTTAAATTTTTTTTCCTTCTTTGATAAGTTAAGGTTTTGTAAGTAAAGTAGCAGTAATATAGAAAGTTCTGAATTCCGAACAAGACAGTTCAATTTATTTATTCATAATACTCAGAACACGGAAAAAAGTGACAAAACGTCCAGGATCTATCAGGTCGAATGTTGATCCGCTTCAGTTCGAATGATGTTTATTAGAGATATCTAGTAAGATTTATTCAAATTGGCTCGGTGTAATAGCATACTAGATCCAAAAACGCCAAGCAACTCGCAAGCGAGAATTTGCGCACTTTGACTCACTGCTGTCTATTTTTATTCGAGTGTTATTTAAAAGATTCTGAAATTGAAAATAACGGGCTTCTTTAGAAAAAAGTAAAACTGGTATGACACTACATTGTTGTAATTACTCAGTAAGTGGTTCATTCTTTAAGAAAAATTTGATTCTGTGTCTAGTGAACATTATGTGTGTTATTAAAGTAAATGTCAGTTTTATACAGGAGAGAAAAGTTTTAATATTGATAAAGCATTTCTAAACGTATTTGAGCAGCAATCATTGTCTCTAGCCAAGATAAAAGAAAAAAGGTCAGTGTGTTTTATACTCCCGTTTTAGAGCTGCCACTTTAACAGCTTAAGGTAATAATCAAATTCGTGGAAAATGGTTTTGAATATTTTTTTAAACAGTAAATCAGTTCAAATCCATTTTAAAATAGAGATTTGTTAATAAAATAATGTACTCTACATAGTAAAGTAATTTGACCTATGTATTTATGTAATTGAGCATTACGGGCTGTTGAAGGTAATGCCGATTTTTCTGGTTGTACGTAATGTAGTCGTTAATATGTACTATACTTCGAAAAATAGTAAACACGATAGTAAATCTGTGAAATAACATAATAATTAGAGCTGATTATTTTATTAAACAATAATAGGTATATACACGCAAAGGATATTTACTGCAAACCTTATAATAAATCCTTCATGTCTTGATATGTCAATTCATTCTATACATAAAAACCTTACAATTATTGTATAATAATTTTATTATTTACAGAAATACTACAGTTTTATGCACTAACTAAAAAACTAAACTTTGTATTGATTAAATGATAAATAACAACACTTATGTAAATAAAATCATCAACAAACTACTGAATAGACTATTCTGACATTAGTAATCTAGAACTGCGAGCCACAGCTAATAAATAATTTTATTGGCAACAACAAACCATTTATTTTTTATGAACATACTGTTTAATATACATATCCACCATTGCTTGCATAACTTTGTCCTCCAGAGGGTGCTCCATAACTCTGTGACGGCGCCGAGTATCCTCCACTGCCTCCTCCAAGAGAACTACCACCGGAATACCCTCCACTGCTGCTGGAATATCCCCCACCACCACCCCCAGAGTAACCACCGCTACTGCCTCCTGAATAACCACCACTTCCACCTCCTGTAGATGGAGCTCCGTAACTAGATGACGGTATGCTACTTACTGACGAACTATAGCCGCCTCCAAATCCTCCTCCTCCCCCCGAACCAGCAGATGGTGCACCATAGCTTTGAGAAGGACTAGAAGCTGGCGCACCATATGATTGCGATGGTGCAGATGGCGCTCCATAACTAGAGGACGGTTTGGGCGCACCGTATGTTGATGGAGGCTGACTAGGAGCTCCATAACTCTGAGAGGGTCTTGAAGGAGCACCATATTGTGAGGACGGTGTGCGCGGAGCACCATATGATTGGGACGGCGCTGCAGGTGCACCATATTGTGCCGATGGTGAACTAGGAGCACCGTATGATTGAGATGGTTTTGCAGGAGCACCATATTGTGTAGATGGTCTACTTGGAGCACCGTATGACTGAGATGGAGCTCCATATGTCTGAGAAGGTCGAGAAGGGGCACCATATTGAGAAGACGGACGGCTTGGAGCTCCATAACTTTGAGATGGAGTAGAAGGTGCACCATATTGAGATGATGGAGCGCCATATTGTGAAGATGGTCTTGATGCAGCTACGGGAGTGCCATAGCTGGTAGATGGAGGTGAATAGCTGCTGCTGACAGATGTTGAATAACCTCCTCCAAATCCACCGCCGCTGCCAAAGCCGCCTAAACCAGATCCTCCACTGTATCCACCACTACCTCCAGATGCGCTAGGAGCTCCATAATTTCCTGAAGGTGCTGATGGTGCACTATAGGATGACGAAATCGAACCACCAAATCCTCCACCTCCAAAACTTCCTCCGCTAGATCCTCCAGAAGGTGGTGAATATGTTTGTGAAGGTCCACTGGGAAGTGGAGCTAAGAAGAGTTTCATAAATTAATTTGAATTTAACTTGACCCCTACTGATAAGTGCTAACTAACATTTAAGATTGAATGTTTTGTGAAATACATATACAAATTATGTTTAGATTATCTTTCTGTCATTAAATGATACCAAACGTTGTTATTACATACCGTCACGCTTAACGATTGCACCCGCACTTGAATCGGTAGTTAAACAGCAAAGTAATAGTGCGTAACTCTGAAAATACAAAACAATTTAAGTTGTTTTCTTTTGTTTACTGCACTTGATTTGTAATTAAATGCTTGGTTTGTTATTGGTTTTAATTTCCCATAGCAAGCAGATCATGTCACTAAAATCACTTCACTTACCACAAAATTTAACCGCATTTTGGTGTTGTGTTTTATAGTGTCTAAGCTATAACTTGTTGATAGCTTCGGAAGAAAGAATGTCTGGAAGTCGCATCTACACTTATTTATAGTCATACTACAATTGTCGCAAGTGAAAGTATATTTAATGTTCACGAATTTTGAATTGCACGGAAGATGAGCACAATGCCTTTTCTCGTTGTCATGAACTTCCTTATAAAAGATAACCCTACAACTGTCTTACATTTATGAAAATATTGCAGATGAATTATATTTATAATACTCCTAAGGAATAAAGCAAATAAATAAATTGATAGATACGGACAAACAACTTCATAAGCTAACGAATAGTGGTGAAGAAAAAATGTTTAGGATTGGGTATCCCCTGGACAGAAAACCTCAGTGGGTCCTAGAGACTTGGATGGACTTTACAGCAAACTTTATGTGGAGAAAACTGTGTCAAGTAGAAAACTTGCATGCCGGTATAGTTGAAAGCAGAATTTCTAAATCTATAGTTATTAGTTTAATAGCAATTTTTAGAACATGTCATCAAAATGTTGTTATGCAAATTATTATGTATGTTCATCATACAGTTTTTGTTTCCTTTTGGCACGTACACCTTTATTTTGCATAAAACATATTAGTATGTATGTTAATTTAGGGCAACTTAAATTTCAAATTTTTCCAAGAAAAGCGTGGAGGACGTCTTGCTGATATTTATTTTTAAAAAGGCGACTGTTTATTACTGTAACATTTTACGTATGTAATTATTACGTAGAAAATTGCACAAATCTCAAAATTAAAAAGTTAATTACTTAGGTCAATAGATAACATTCTTGTGTAATATTTGGGTAATATGCTATATGTACAAAGTACATATTTACTTAGTGATAATTTTGCAATACGATTTGCTTTTTCTATTTTGACTATTTTCTTTGCTCTATATTCCAATATTTGTCGTTTGCTTTAGAAGTTACTGTATTTGTTAATTTTGATTAATGAAGCGATTTTCACACAAAAATATGAAAGACGGATTTTGTTCTTAGCATTCATTTATGGTAATTTTATTTTAAGACCAAGTTTACGAGCTCCGTTTTATTACGTTAGCAGCTTCTTATCAAAACGTCGGAATTAATAAGAATTTATGTTTTAAAGTACATTAAAAGAAACATAATAATGACAATCACCGCATTTAATGTAGTTTCTAGAAGTAAATACGTTTTCTTGGCATAACAATAAATCATGTTATGAATTTATCGGTGTATGTCTTAGAAAACTTCTTAAAGAACACAGTCTTCTGTTTTCTATTTTTAAAATTTTCATTATCATACTTTAATATCTAAGACAAGGGAAATTGGTTTTGACGTTACTCGTAAAATATACAATATGAACAACTACGTTGCAATTAACTCAACTTATTAGTACTATAAGTCATAGAGCTTTAACTTTAGAAAGAATAATACAAAGTAGAATTTTCTCGTATCGATTTTCTTATACTCGTACATACGAAACAGCATATAAGAATTCTCAAATATTGTCATACCAGTTCCTAAAGACTTCAGGATCTTGAAGATTTGTACTAACAGGCATAATAATATGAAGCTGCACCGTTGTACCTATATTCTCTTGCATATTTAAAACAAGATAATTATCAAAAGCCTTAAATTTCTGGACTAAGACATTTAATTCGTTGGCATTGTGTGAGACCAAATCAACAACGGTCCAATTGTACTCCAAACTGAAATATTATGTGTAAACTAAAAAAATATTGGAAGGTTATATTTCTATGGAGTGTTTCTCGCATACCTAAGAAAGAATATGTCAATATTCTTGAACATTCTTATTATTCTTATTATGTTGGCTTTCTTGAATTTTAGTATCTTGAAATTTGCTGCATCTAAAATTTTAGCATTTTCATTAAGATCAAACAAGCAAACCGAAATGAGCATATTATATAGAAGTTTGGATTTTTTTTACTTTCCAGGTACAAGAATGATTGGAGTATAAACTGCCACTAACTCAATGGGGTTGAAAGTAGCAGACGATGCATATCTTTGGGTGTCAACTACATCGACATTTCCTATAAGAGGTGCAGAGCTAAAGTTGATTATCAAATACCATTCTTTCAATTTTAAACCAATACCTACATAATCCGACAACTAGGTTTGTTAGTACAATGATAAATGTTTAAAACTGGAAACTGGAAAAATTTGTTTTTTGTATGTAGATTGTAGGCACAGGAGAGCTCGTATGAGAAAAGTATAGTTTTATATTAATCTTTTCAAGGCTTTGACAAAACGTATTCTACAATTCCCAAGCTACAAATATTAGATTAAGGTATCCATACGAGGGTTGCTATTTATATTTCTGGCCTTGGCAACACTGTTTCCAGGCGTCAGCTAACATTTCCGGTGTAAACTTTACATTGTTGAACATAACCTCAACCACAACATTTTGTCATTTAAGTGCGATTAGTGTTGTTTGCAGTTAATTGAAAAGTGCATTCCCTAGTAAAAAATGGAATTGACCCGTGAACACTTTCGTGCAATTATTTTTCATAACTTTCGACGTGGATTATCACGACAAGAGTGCATCAATGAACTTAATACATTATATAGCAATGAAGCTCCATCCTACAGCACTGTAAAAAACTGGTATAATGAATTCAAACGTGGCCGATGTTCACTCCAGGACGAAATCCGTGAAGGCCGTCCAAAATCTGTCGTTGTCCCTGAAAACATCAATGCTGTACGTGAACTGATTAAACAAGATCATCATGTGACATACCGTGAGATTGAGGCATCTTTGGGCATTAGTATAACTAGCATCAACAAGATATTACATGATCATTTGGCCGTAAAAAAAATTTGTTCCCGTTGGATCCCGCATAACCTGACCAATGCTCAAAAGAAGGCTCGCGTCGACTGGTGCATTAAAATATTGAAAAAATTTGCGAAAGGTGCGTCAAAGGCTGTGTATAACATCTGCACAGGTGACGAATCATGGATCTACGCATATGACCCCGAAACAAAACAGCAATCAACTGTGTGGGTCTTTCAAGACGAGCCAAGTCCAACAAAAGTTGTTCGCGGAAGAAGCACATCGAAGCAAATGGTTGCCTGTTTCTTTGGCATTACCAGTCATGTGGCAACAGTGGCGTTAGAGCAACGTAAGACGGTCAACTCTGAATGGTACACAACCATTTGTTTGCCAGAAGTCATTGGAGAAATTCGGAAAACTTCAAAGCAGAGGCGAATCATTCTTCATCATGACTATGCAAGCTCTCACACTGCTGCTCAAACAATTGAATATTTAACCAGCCAAAAGGTCGAGTTGATAAACCATCCACCATACAGCCCTGATTTGGCACCCAATGATTTCTTTTTATTTCCGTACATCAAAAACAAACTGCGTGGTCAACGATTTTCAACAACAAAAGAAGCCGTTTTTTGTTTCAAAACGCATATTTTGGAGCTGCCTCAAACAGAGTGAAACAAGTGCTTCGAAAATTGGTTCAAACGCATGGAAAAGTGTATCAATCTTAATGGAGAATATTTTAAAAAACAATAAAACTGGTTTCGATCATAAATACTTCGTATTTAGACAATACAATATTCTCTCTCTGCAAAGAAAGGTTTGTTTAATATCTCGAATGAAAATTTTAATCTTTAGATGCTGTTAACTGAATTTACAACTATGTCTAAATTGGTCTTACTGAATTTAATAAACCTTCGTAATTTTCAGTCCAAAAGGAAAATCATTCAATTCTGATAAATAAACCGGCAATTAATTTTTTAATCAAATATATAATTGGACTTATGACGTCTCCATTGTACAGGATCAGCATCAAACATTAAAGCTGAGAGGCGCAAAAGACAGATAGAACATTTTCAAACTGCATACACGTAAGTTGAATCTACAAGCTCTGTAGAACGATTATTAAAATACACATAAACACAGGTATGCAAAAATTAGTTAGAGACGGAATCACTTAATCTCTTTGTTATTGGTGCATAAAAATAGAATCCATTAGGAATAAATGGCGTTGCTCTACTGGAGGATCTGAATGCAAATCGAGACGTCAAGGAAAAGTAAAAAAAACCCTAACTGGCATCGTGAATTTTTACAACGTAATTGATGTTGTAGTGCTGTTTGTGAGCTCACATTGTTTATTTCTGAGCTATATGCCTTTCTTTTCAAAATTTCGAGTCGGTTACACTATAACACATTTTCAAAACTCTTACCTTGTATATAGAATTTAACACTCATTGCAAATTATAACATGTAGTCTGAGATAGTAATGTCCAATAATGCTTTCAACCTTTTTACTTTTGTATATTTTTTAAAATCTAAAACTGGAAAAAATATAGAATAAACATAAACTATACAAAACTTTCTATACTGAGAGCTAAGGTTACTTTCAGGCAAAGGATCTTGGTCTCTGTCATCTACATAACGACTAGAAACACTTTTTATTTCAACCAACCTCTTAGGTAAAGTTGCTTCATAGTCAGAATCACCAACTCTTACTGTTTTAAAGTCAATGGTCATTTTAATTTGAAATACTTCGTAATTGGTGTGGTGCCATATAGACTCCCCTTGATTGTTACTGTAACACAATTACCATAATTCTAAAGAAAACTTAATGAACTATGCATATACGTATTATCATTTATAATATTCGACTAGAAGGTACATGGCCTAACAAGTTCCTTCCGATATAAATGAGTGAGTTAAGTGACTTAGAGAATCTACCTGGGTCTTTGAGACTTGTAATAGAAAAATAGTTTTTAACAATATAGGTAAAAAAATTGAAGCAAAAGGCGTCTATTATTCTATTTAAAGAAGTTGGGCTTAGTTTGTAACGCTGGAGTTAGCAAAAAAAACTAATGTTAGGTGCAGAGGTTTGGTTTAAGGGAGTGTCTGAAGCAAGATGTGTTTTCGATGAAGGCGGGGTAAAGATGAAATTCGCTTAGTTTCTCAATTTTATAACCTCAATGTTCGTTGAAAGATCACAGACAGAAGCTACAATTCTTTCTAGATTAGGTAACTATAAACGAAATCTGGAAAAGTCCTATGACACGCTTGCGTCTATTGGAAAAATCTTGGCTAGCTGTAAAAGCGGATTTAGGTGTGATTTCGCCTTAGGCCTATTTTAATTTGGCGCCCTTTCTGTTTTTTAAAGGTGTATATAAAATATACAGGGTGTCCCGTAAACGCGAGTAAAGCTTTAGGTAAACATCTTCTACGAGTACTTGTTGCAAATCTGCAGAGAGAAAATTTCTCCTCAGCTTAGTTTCCTTGTACAAGTGGTCAGAAGTTAACATCTTTAACACTAAATAAGCAGAAACCAAAGAATCGAACCCAAATGGAGCCATTACGAATTGAACAAATGAATCTGTTGAAACAATAATTACCCTTGATAAAGCACAGAACTATGATATTTCTCTTTTTGAAGATGCTGTTAAAAGTTCAATTATTACCAAAAAATAGATATGACAAACATGCAAGTCTTGGGTGTACTAATAAAGCCGATGAAATTAGTTGCCAGCAACTCTTTCAAGGTTCGACAATTTTATGGTCCATTATCACTAGAATAAAACTGATAAATCTTTGATATCTTGCGATGCTTTGGTTCCTGTATTCGAATAATTTTGTATTTGCCTGCAGCAGCGTTGCCAAATTTAAATTTCTTTTCTTGGTTTATGTGACAAATCTGAGTACGTTGGAACATTCGTGTTATCAATTTTGGCAACTTAAGAGGTTGACAGAGGCTGCTTGAAGCGTTATTGGCATTTTCAGGACACCTTGTATGATAATAAAGATATAAAAAGCAATTGCTGTGACAAAAGACAAAGAGTTGAGAAAAATCTATTCAATTTTTTTATATTTCTGTAATTCCCGAAATTTTCAATTGGTCAATTAATATTTTTTTTATTTTAATAATTAGATACTCAACCATATTAAGGTATAATTCTCAGGTGGAGAAAATGATATTTTTGAAACATCTCTAAAATTTCTTCATACAGTCACCGGAAAACTCCATGAATTTTGAGTATTAATCGTTTCTCAAATTTTGCGGCGTTTTAAATCTTGGCGTCCCTCAAATCTTGTCGCCCTATGACAGGGCCTCGCAGACCTAAGCCTAAATCCATTACTGTTTCTCTAAGCGGGCAAAAGCCGTTTTACAATTTGACTGGGTAGATCTGAAGAAAGTAGAACTTTCTACGACAAGGCTTATTAAGATTTATGTAGTTTTAGACAAATGTGCGTGTACCATAGCAGTATAGCCCTGTGGTATTATTATTGCCGATTACCTACTAGCCTATAAGTCGAAACAAAAAGGATCACATTATAATTTGGTTATTGAAGAGAAGACAAGGCATGTACAAGCTATTTGTTACGTTTTATTTTTATTTTCATCATGTTTGAATTATTTTTTAACATTTGTTTTCAATTTTTGTTCTAGTCGGTTAGTTGGCGTGTTCATTAACAAAACAAGCTTGGGAGGTTTTGAAAAAAAAAGAAATTTTGGTAAGTTGCAAGTTTTTTTCTAAGAAGGGAAACGAAATATTCTACGAGGGTTGCTGTTTATATTTCTGGCCTAACATTGAAAAAACAAGTATTTATGATTGAAACTAGTTTTATTGTTTTTCAAAATATTCTCCATTAAGATTGATACACTTTTCCATGCGTTTGAACAAATTTTCGAAGCACTTTTTCCACTCTGTTTGAGGCAGCTCCAAAATATGCGTTTTGAAACAAAAAACGGTGTGAGAGCTTGCATTGTCACGATGAAGTATGATTCGCCTCTTCTTTGAGGTTTTCCGAATTTCTCCAATGACTTCTGGCAAACAAATGGTTGTGTACCATTCAGAGTTGACCGTCTTACGTTGTTCTAATGCCACTGTTGCCACATGACCGGTAATGCCAAAGAAACAGGCAACCATTTGCTTCGATGTGCTTCTTCCGCGAACAACTTTTGTTGGATTTGGCTCGTTTTGAAAGACCCACACAGTTGATTGCTGTTTTGTTTCGGGGTCATATGCGTAGATCTATGATTCGTCACCTGTGCAGATGTTATACACAGCTTTTGATGCATCTTTCGCAAATTGTTTCAACATTTCAATGCACCAGTCGACGCGAGCCTTCTTTTGAGCATTAGTCAGGTTATGCGGGATCCAACGGGAACAAATTTTTTTTACGGCCAAATGATCATGTAATATCTTGTTGATGCTAGTCATACTAATGCCCAAAGATGCCTCAATCTCGCGGTATGTCACATGACGATCTTGTTTAATCAGTTCACGCACAGCATCGATGTTTTCAGGCACAACGACAGATTTTGGACGGCCTGGAGTGAACATCGGCCACGTTTGAATTCATTATACCAGATTTTACAGTCCTGTAGGATGGAGCTTCATCGCTATATAATGTATTAAGTTTATTGATGCACTCTTGTCGTGATAATCCACGTCGAAAGTTATGAAAAATAATTGCACGAAAGTGTTCACGGGTCAATTCCATTTTTTACTAGGGAATGCACTTTTCAATTAACTGCAAACAACACTAATTGCACTCAAATGACAAAATGTTGTGGTTGAGGTTATGTTCAACAATGTAAAGTTTACACCGGAAATATCAGCTGACGCCTGGAAAAAGTCAGTGTTGCCAAGGCCAGAAATATAAATAGCAACCCTCGTAGTTGGTGCAGAAAAGCTTGGTTAAAGCAACTGTACAGCCTTTATCGCACCGTGCGTGTGTGGATTGTGTACAGTTAGTGGTTTTGGTTATTCCATTAGTCATTGTTAGCTTGGTAAATAGTGTGGAAGAGTAACCAGTGTATTCACTACGAATGTAAGATTTTAGATGACCAAGTCCACACAAGGCCGATTTCGATCTTAAGGTAGATTTCTCATGTTCATTCCTTTAGGAATCCTTAGCATATTTTTGTTTCCTTTTATCTAAGGCCTGTTCCGTTCCCGTTCCCGTTCCCGTTCCCGATCCCGTTCCCGTTCCCGTTCCCGTTCCTGTTCCGGTTCCTGTTCCTGATCCTTCTTCTTTTTCTCTTCGTTTTACTTCTATTCAGGATCAGTGAGTTTCACTGAGTTTTACTGAGTCAAACGAAGATTTACCCGGATATGTATTGATAACACCTTGACGCGACTAGTACAACTCATGGAATTAAGAACTTGATTTTGGAAAAGGAGCTTCAACAACGATTGCGTATAAGTCAGAAAGGTTTTGTTTATTGAATTGGTTATTGCTGTGTTTCAGTTTTAATTTAATAGTTTCCTATTACAATTTTTAGTATTTAAATTTGATGTTTAGAATCTTGACAGTTAGAACATTTGATTTTTTTTATAATTAGAAAAAAAAGAAAATTATATTTCTCCTTTAGTCATTATAATTATACTTACAAAAGATTTTAAGAAATTTTGCTATTTAACTTAAAATTTCATTACAATTTATTGAAGAGCCGTGCAAGACGGCAGGTATATTTTAATAACTTGAACAAATTAAACATATACTTGATGTGGTAAGTTTACACTTGTTAACCAATTTGTTAGTATCCATATTATTATTAAATTTTTTTATTTATTATTTGTCAGATGTCAAGAGTTGCCTGTTAATATTAACAATTTCTCGTCTGAATTAAATATCCCTTTGTATTTGGTTTTTTTTGTTTTTTCTTTAGCGTAGATAATTGTCTTAGTTCCCTGAATTATACACGTTTGGTTGGATCGTCGAACGTTTAATTCCTTTGGGCCAACGGAAAATTTTATCTAGGCGCCCCTTTGTTTGGTTCTTTTTTTTTCTTTGTCTTTAGCACAAGTCCCATCCATCGGACCCTGCCCGCTAGCTGAGTTTGGCCGGACAACCATATGCCACCTTCAGGGACCGACATTTTAGATTAAAGGTAGCATATTGTTATATCTTATTACCTTTTTGTTTGCGTGTACTATTTCTCGGGAATTCTAGAAGAAATTAGACGCACTAACCAAATCAAAGGATCTATGTGAACACGTCTCCAAAACAAATCTTCCCAGTCGATTTTCTTGCCAGAATTCTTTATATTATATGAAATACGAATTTTATACTTGATTGAAAATGCTTTCTTTAATGAAGGACTATGATTTACGTGAAAAACTTAAGAGATGATCAATTAAAAGTAGGTGAAACAAAATCATGAGGGTCTTACGGCGTTCAAAACCTTTTTCTTGTTCTTAGAGGTTCATTAAAGAAAGGTATAATTTCTAAGAACTTTTAAAAATTACTATATTGCTTTTCTAATTTATCTCGTTCAGTTCAGAATTTTTAAAATTCAGATGTTCAGTTTTCACTTAATTTAGGTTGACCATAAATTTAGTGAATGTCGGAGGAATCAGGGTTTTTGCTTTTATTCCATAGTTATCTTTATATAAAAAGACGTTTTCTCTTTTATTTTAGTTTATTTTGCTGTTAAATAATTCTATAGAATTCTACTGTAACAAAATTTTGATAATTAGATGTTGGTGAGAGAACGTCATCTCATGTGTAAATATAGCGAAACATTCCTCGACCACATACCCGGGACACATTACGTCTCAGCGACTTTACTATTTATGTCTACAATTTAATACAATGAATTACAAACTTATTTGAGTCGTTTAAGCGCGTTAACTTGAATAATTTTCTTATTAAACTTACTTTGCTCTAATTGAAATGCTGTTACATTAGTGTTTTTTATTTTCATATTTTGTTCCTTAGTTATTAAAGTGTTTGTATTAAACATCTCATTTTATACAGGAAGAAAGTGATACTTCTTTCCCGCGTGTGCCATTTATTTCACTAGCCGATTGTTTTGTCGACCTTAAAATAATTATGAAAAATGTAAATAATAGTAGTCTACGTAAGTGGTCAGGAAAGCGATACTTTACTGGACGAGCAGACAGGTTCCAAGACAAGCCGAAGACGAAGACGGTTTTTTCTAATACCGTAACATACACGGTGGTGTCTGGTACATATAGGTCTACCAAATTATGCTTTTATTATCTTGCCAGTTGATTTTACGGCAAATATGTAAAAGTGTCCAGGATAAAACTGAATGTATTTATAATTGAGATTTTCTAATAGTTGGTTTATTTTTACTGTATATTCTTAATGAATTAATTTCTAAATCTAAAATCCTATACTTTAAATATTACCATAATTGGCAAATCTTAGGAATGGAAGAATGTGGTCATTTGGATACAGCGTCTGACTTCTAATCTAGAGATGCTGCGTTCGATCCTTGCTGTCGGACACCTTGCGACGGTTTCAGTATTTTCTTTAATTGTTATATTATTAAGTTTTTTTCTAAATAGAATTATTCTACTTAACTATTACAAAAACGAGATATCAAACAAAAATTTAAAAAAAATAGGAAAAAGTTACTAGTCGAACCCGGATCTCCTAATTAGAAGTCAATATCTGTAACCAAACAACCAAATTCTTCATTTGTCCAAACTGCCAAATTTCAATATTTGAATGGCAGCACTTTAAATTTGTATTAAAAATTAATAATAAAATGCATTTTATTATTATTATTATTATTATTTATTTATATATTATTATAATTACATTGCATTAATTGCCTGTGAGTCCATATGGACTTTTTACAGGTTTTATATTAACAATATTATAATCTACTAGTATAACTGTAACGAAAAGACCAAATAGAATAAGAACTTAAGATTTTGAACGTAGTAACAAATAATTATGTATTCTTTGAGAAATAAATATATAAGTTATTATAAATTTATCTGTTAATTAACCATCCACGAAGCTTCTTTTTCAGCTCAGAAATTTTCTTTATGTTTTTATAAGGAAATTCATTTAGTAATTTTGGAATGTAATAATAAATCGAGTTTCTTCCGTAGAAATTATTGTACCTATTAGTGATGAAAGTTATGGATGATGGTCGAATGTTATATGTAGTTTCTTGAATCTGTTGAAATGTTTTATTAAAATAATATTTAAAAATGGTAATATAATCCCGTAACTGATCAATTTTCAAAATTTCAAGCTCTTTCCTTATGTCATCTGTTCTTTTATTGTTATTTTTTATAAGCTTTAAGAAATTATTTTGCGCCTTTAACAGAGGTTCCAGGTGTATTGTATATGTGTGACCATAAATCGTCAGACCATATCTTATTATTGATTCTCCCAAAGTTTTATAAATTAGTATTTTTGTTTGCACTGGCAAAATTGTTCGTAATTGATAGAATGTATATAATAGGCTTTTTAATTTGTTAGATACATATTCTATGTGTCTAGTCCATTTCATATCTTTTTGCACTATTATTCCAAGATATTTGACTTCATTTAGAAAGTTTATTTTGTGGCAAGAACTGCAATTAACTAAATTTCCAGAAAATAAACATTTCTCGTTATGACTTCGTAGAGTGTAATTTATGCTAGAATTTCCAAATTGAAGAGCTTGAGTTTTTTTAGTGTTTATAAAAATATAATGTTGTGTAAACCATTTTGATATTAAATTGAAATCATTCTGCAATTTTTGCAAACATGTAATTTCATTAATGTCTGTTGATAATATTTCAATATCATCAGCGTATTGATAAATATTACACAATAAACCATTTGTTGGAGGTATATCTTTTACGTATAAGTTAAATAACGTTGGTGATAAAATACATCCTTGTGGAACACCGAAATGTGTTTGCTTTAAATCACTGTAACAATTGTTAATTTTGACAGTCTGTGCTCGATCTGTTAAAAAACTTTCGAATAATTTGTGAACTGTGCCTCTTACTCCGGAAGCTTTTAATATTCTAAGAAGTATAGTCCTGTCTATTGTATCAAAGCCTTTTGATAGATCAAGAAATATCGCGGCTGCATGCTTTCTGTCATTTAAAGTTACATTAATTTTTTCAACAAAATCCAATAATAACGTTTCTGTATTCTTTCTTTTTCGAAAACCAAATTGTGTATTAGGTATAATTGAGAATTTATTCAAGTAGCTATTTAATTTGTCATTTATATATTTCTCTAAAATTTTTTCTAATGATGGAACATTCGAGATTGGTCTGTAGTTATTAATATCATCTTTTTTACCATTTTTATAAACTGGAGTAACTATTGATATTTTCATTTTTTCTGGAATTTCACCATTTCTAATCATTAGATTTAAAAAATGTAGTAAAATATCACACAGTATATTTAAATTATTCTTTATGTCTTTAATTCTGATGTTGTCATATCCAGGAGCTTTATTTACGTCAAATGTTTGTATTATATTGTGCAAATCAGTTGAGGTCATATATGGTAAAAAAAACGATTGTAGTTGAGTATCAATTATTACCTGTTGATGTGTATTATTGGTCTTTCTTAATTTGTCGATAATTGAAATAAAGAAGTTGTTAAAAGTATTTGTTAGTTGCTTTATTTCTTCCTCTGTAGCAATATCTTTAAAGTTTTTTAAACATGACTGTCTTATATTGTTGTTGCCTCTTCCTAGTCTGTTATTTAAGATTGACCAAATTTCTGATATGTTGGAACTATTTTTACGTATCTCTTGGTAGCAATAATTATCTTTAGCTTTCTTTATTTTTTTCTGAACTGTATTTCGTAATGCTTCGTATTTTCTAAATAAAGTTGGATTTTTGTTTGATTTGTAAGTACCCCACATATCGTTTTTAAAAGAAATTTCGTTAAGTAGTTCATCTGTAATCCATGGGTTATGTACTTTATATTTTCTATTTTTATTGTGCTTAATAGTTCGTGTGGAAAATTTGTATATTAAAGAAAATGCTGCCACAATTTTCTCGTATAGTTGTGTAACGTTATTAATATTCATTAATTCTTTCCAATTTACTTGTTTAATCATATAATTGACTTTCTCATTATCTATAACGTATCGAATTGTATCTTCGTTTGCTTCTAGTGTCTAGTTTATTCCTATTATGTAATGATCTGCTATTTTATAGTTAATAACAAACGGTTCGTATGATTCGTTTTCAAATCGAATTACTACATGGTCTAGACAAGTAGACATTAATTTATTCTGTATCTTTTCTTCTCGTGTGGGGGAATTAATTAAACTTATTAAACCATAAGCATTTAATAAATTAGTATATTTTTGTACCCCATCTTTGTATTTGTTTAATAAATCAAAATTTATGTCTCCTATTAGTAGAATATTCTTTACATTATGTACTTCATCTAACCATGACTCTAATTCTAGAATGAAATTATTTTTATTTAAATTCGGAGGTCTATAAATACAATTTATTAGGCAACTAAATAAAACTTTAGAGCTTATTCTTTTCTCTACTTCTAATACCATATTTTCAGCAAATGCAAATTTTTGGTGATCCATCTCTTGAACTTTAATATTATTTTTAACGAACATGCATATCCCCCCTCCTCTTTTGAAATCTCTACATAAAATAAACTTTTGAAATGAGTTTAAGAAAAAAACTGGACTTTCTTCTTGCTTAATTCCAATTTCTGTAAGAACTATTATATTTATAAATCCTAAATTATCTTTTATAATTGCCTCAAATTCAGCCCAATGCTTTTTCAAGCTGCGTATATTTACATGAATTATATTAAATTTTAATTTTGTTGAGATTTCCACATTATGTGTTTTCCATATCTGTAAATTTTCTAGAACAGTTTCTTTCATACTTTCATTCATGATTGGGTTAATCTTCTTCACTGTTAGAAATAAAAGTCTATATAAAAATGTTTAAATTAAATAATTAGAACTAATTGATAATGTAACCTAATATATACAAGTCTTTTACAATTTGTTTAAGTCCTCTTCACTATTGATCAAAATAGCTGGTTTATTTTCTTCTTTCTTTATCCAAAGTTTTTCATTTTTAAACCATACAAACTTGTATAATTTTTCCTTTTGTAACTTTTTTGCTTCTAACCACAGTCCTTTATAATACTGTGTAAGGTGTTCATTTACATATATGGGTGTTGTATGTAATTCAGGAAATAAATTGTTTACTTTTGGTTTTCTGGATTTGTATTTTTCTATAAACTGATCTCTTTTCATTTTATTAGTAAATTGCACTACTATTGGTCTATTTTCTTTTTTATTAAACGTGTTGATTCTTTGTGCAGTATCTATATCTTTATCAGTGATGTCCAAATCTATAATTTTTCCAATATGTTTTACAAGTGTATTAATGTTTTCTTGACAAGCTTCTGGAATGATGGCATGTTTATTTCTGGAATATTGTCTGTCTTGCTCTACAGATATTTTAATTTCTCTAATTTCTTTCTCCAGTTTCTTATTTCTTTCTTTTAGAATTTGATTCTCTTCTCTTAATTTTTTTAATTCTTTTTTGATTTCTTTTAATGTAATGTTGCTCTTATCCATTATTTCATTATTAAATTCTGCTGATTCTTTGCACTCATGTACTTCATTACTTAGAATTTTGATATTATCTGCCATAACTTTCATTTCCGTTTTGAATATTTCTCTGATTGTTTCTTTTAAATCTTCAGTATTGTTGTTTTCTTGTTTGAAAATTAAAGCATCTAAATTTTTTTGTCGTTTTGATTTTGACATCTTTGATATTTTATATTATACGTATTACTGCAAATATATAAAGATTTGGATTTTAGGCAATGGCGAAGTCCTGAAAAGGACCGTCTGAATGGTGTTCTAGAGAGAATTTACTAAACTTCTGTATTAGTAGAAAATGAATTTTTCTGGCACCAACACTGACATTGACACTTTTGACATTGAGTTTTAAAGAGGAAATTTTTTATTTCATTTTATTTCATAAATAATGTGTAAATAAAGTTGAACAATATTTAATTGTAAACATTTTTTTGAATTTACATATTTGATGTAAAAAAACTTGAAACAATATTAAAGCAGAAATTACAAATAAATTAAAACCGTTTGTATTTTTTCACAAAAATCATGTTGTCTGTGAAGGTGACAAAAACAAAATTGTAAATATAAAAAAATATACGCTCTGACCTGTCCGCGTTGGTTTTGCGTGGGTAATTATGAAATTATTCGCAATTTTGGTTTTGTATTTCTTAAAAATGAGTGAAAGTGATAGTGAAGAGCTTTCATGTACACCTTCAGAAGAAGAATAAATTAATGTTTTCTTGAAGTTTGTACTTACTCCTCTCGAGTCAGGAAAGTACTTTACCTGACTAGTCAAGTAAAATCTAGTTTTCATAGCAAAATGAACAAAGAAAAGTCTACTTTCGAATACGGTGTTAAAAAATGATTATTTTACATTTAGAATTTACTTTTGCAAGTAATTGTAAGATAGCTTTGGTATCCATGGTATCCAAAACGAATCTAAGAAAAAATCCAAATAAAAATTGAACAACAGTGAGGAAGTAAAATGTTTTTCATTGTCCTTATTGGAAAGTAGGCTTTTCGACTCTCATTTTGTTGCCAAAAGTTGACAATTGTATCTGAGCTGGAGACAAACTTTGTCTCCCTGAGGGAGGCAAAGTAATCTTTCCTCTTCGATGTTCAATTTTGATTTGGTTTTTCTCTTAGATACCTTTTGGGTACCATGAATCTTACAATTACTTGCAAAAGTAAATTCTTAATGTAGAAAAGCTTTATTTAGATTATTGATAAATTTTCTGAAGTCGACAAAAAAATCATATGTAAAGCTCTAGAAGAAAGTGTCTTTTTTTCCGACGTGTATCATTTATTTTACAAGCCCAAGAGGAGGGAAAAAGGATGGCACATGTGGGTAAAAAAATATCACTTTCTTCCCTTGTAACACAACTAACTATTATTAAGCTGCTTAAATATACCCAAAAGCAATTAAATAGATTATCGTCTGAATAAAAATTGTTAATAATTAATGCATTGAAAGCATTTTACGTTGTTGGTAACTACGTCAGATGAATTTGGTGCGCAAAGAGTGGATTAGTTGTTCTTTTAATTTATACTGAAGAAATTTAGTTTTATGCTAAAGAAAGTATTAAAGCATTAACAAATACACATAAATTACATACTGCTTCTTAAGTCAAGAACTGAAGCATAAAGAAATTATTTTGATTTCGCTGTTTTGAATTTGTAAATGGCAGTATAATAAGTGCAAATTTAAAATAATTTATTTGTTTAGGAGATTTGGAGATTAACAACACCAGTTAAGAGCAACCTTTGAAATGAATTTTTAATAAAGGCTTTTAGGAACTCCAAAAATATACATTGACAGTCACGCAAATGTAAGATAAGAAACAGGAAAATATTTTAGTATAACGTTTGGGTACTTTGATTTTAGCTAACTCAATTATGTATAACTCGCGGTTAATGGCATGAAATGTTGGAGAACATTCTACATTCACGTGATTATAAATTTTATTAAGGCGTACTCTACTTTAAAACTATCTAAATACCCACATCTTCAAGCGTAAGTATTTCTTGCGAAACATTAATTAAACTAAAGTACATACACAGTAGGAAGATGTCAACACGGCTTATGTTAGTACATTAACGGATTACGAGAATATGTCTAGTTCCCATACTTACAAAAACGTGGAAACTTACTTGTACATATTACTGCAACTCCTCTTATTAGCGTAATTGATTGTATGTTGTCATTAATTAATTATTAAAATGAAAGAAATTAAGTGTTTTGTTATTTCTTGATTTCTCCGAGAGGTAAATTAGATTCTTTATGGGAAGTTTTGAAATAAGAGGAAAACATAAATTATTTAAAAAAATTAAGATTAGTATTTACATAAAAGTTTGAAAAATTAATTATTGTGGTAGGAAGTACGTTTTAGTTGCAGTTAAATCCTATAGTTATAAAAACTGTTGAAAAAGGTGCTGACGACTTTTAACTTTTTAAAATTCTAGGGAGCTACGTATGGCTTTACATACATATTCAGAATCTTTTTATCACTAATGATAGTGCATTATATTAGATGGCTAGAAAATACCAGTGTAAGTATACCAATGAATAATAGGCTGTCGATTCATCTTATGAAAATTTTGGACTTTTGATAAAAAAACAAAAAACCCATAGCTGTGTTTTTAATATTAGTACGTCTCACCAAAATTCGGTTTTTCAGCATTTTCAAATGCATAGAGTAGCCAAAGAGTAAGTAAACACAATCGTATCTTGGAAACGTCTTAGGATACTAAAGTTAAAATGTGCCAGGACCACGTTGTGTTGCTATCAATAAATTTTAGTTTTTGAATCTCAAAATATTTCAATCTAATTGTAGGTTATTTAAATATTGTTCCGATCATTATGCATTTCGGCTAGCGTGGATAAGTCATTCTGGTCCATAAACCAGACATATTTATGAGAGTAAACGTATTATCACTTCTCGCTATTTTAAATATGTAACATCTGCATATTTTTAAATATTTGAGACTTGCATGCAATTTGCGATGATGATCCCTTTTTTTACTACTACATGCTACTTGTTGATTTAAGTTTAAACTGATCAAGTTTATGTAAATGGTACAAACCATCACATTTTGAATATAAATAAAAATTTAATTTTCTGTTTGATCGTCTGAATAAACGCAATAAACTGCTAAAGACTTAATTATGGAAACATACATAAATCTTTAAAAATGAAAAAACTTGTGTATTATTAAAATGTTTATATGTATATTTGATATTATACAAATCCATTATTCATGACAGATAAAAATGATTACATTTTTATTATCCTTTATCTCGTTGATGAAAGTATCATTTATAATAATAAATTAGAGGCGATTATTTGTAATTTATTTAATTTTATACCAGATATACCGCTAACAAAGTTTGAAATGTTATGTTTCTACAGAAGCCACTGACGTCAATTGCGAATATTTAAAGAGGATTTAAAGCAAACGGGGTAGGTAGGTAATCTAAACTAAGATGCTTTCATTATTCATGCCCATTAAAATGAATATAACTGGATTTTCCAAAGAAAATTAATAACTGGTTGTTTTACAATTCAGGTACGCTAACTTTTTGTTTGTTTCAAAAATAGGTACAAACACAGCAAAGTACGTAAAACACAAAACAAGTAAAGTTTTGTAAACTAAAATTTAATACATGTAGAAAACAATTCGTGTACTCATTAATTTTATTTCCAAAAATAAGTCGTGTTATCTAATATACCGTATAAATGAATGAAGTAAAATATACGATTTTTACCTAAACCTACATGAAAGCAAAATTTGATTTTAAATACAAAGATTGCAGATTCGATTTCCGATATCAGTATTGCTAAGTGAATCTGAAATTTTTGTGCGAAGGTCTTAGATTTTAGAAAGTCAATATTCATATTACAATTCATGACCGATAAGACCACCATTATTGCAAAGCACAGTTCTACGACAAAGCTTATTATAGAATCTGTTAGATCATAAAATAATTCATGCAATTACAAAGCTCCGACTGCTAGGTAAGAAGAAGAAATCAATGGTAGGCAAATAATTTGTTTAATTTATTTTTATTTATAAAATATTTAATTTCTTAGACCCACTATAGCAAGTATTTCTCCGTATGAAATAAACAAAGAATCCAAACAATTAAAAAAGAAAGATAAATCTTAATGTTATAGAATATCCAGACATGTTATTATAAATATTCTGACTACCAAAATATTCAGACCAACCATGATCGAAACTTTTATAATAAAGACCATCAAAATAAATAGGATTATAATTAATCCCAAAAGTAGAAAGAACAGGAAGATTTCACATCGAAGAAAAAAATAACCTTGAATAAAGATAATCCATAGCCTTTAATCTATAACTAATTATAAATTTAGAAAATTCATAACCAACATAAATCCCAAGTAACGACAACTATTAACTTCATAACAAAAGACAGAACAATGAAATAAGGAGTAGGAAACATAATTCAAGACAACATTCTGCCCCCCAAATACCACCAACAAAATCAATCTTCTTATACCCTTAAGTATAGTGAATCCTATATCACTGATATTTTGAACTCTATAAAAATTAAAATCACTAAATATTGTATAATAACTTAAACGGACCAAATAACAAACTGTCAACCCGGTAGAGAAATAGAAAATAAAATAAACAAATAAATTCAAATATCCCATTGATACCACTTCCAAAATCAAGTCCTTAGAATAAAATCCTGAAAGAAAAGGCAACCCACATAAAGCCATGTTACAAATATTAAAATAACAACACGTTAAAGGCATATAATTAATTAAGCCACCCATAAAACGAATATCCTGAGTATTAGAAAGATTATGAATTACACAACCTGCACACCTGAACAACAAGGCCTTAAACAAAGCATGGGTCAATAGATGGAAAAATGCTAAAAAATAATCACCCAAGGCCAAAATTCTCATTATAAGACCTAACTGACTAAGAGTAGACAAAGCAATAATTTTCTTCAAATCAAATTCATAATTAGCCCCAAGACCAGCCATAAATATAGTTAACATAAAAACAAACAACAAAAACATCATTAAATAATCTCTCAAGCCAGCACTAAACCGGATAAGTAAATAAACCCCTGCAGTGACCAACGTAGAAGAATGAACCAAGGAAGAAACTGGCGTAGGAGCAGCCATAGCCGCAGGAAGCCAAGAAGAAAAAGGAATTTGAGCTCTCTTAGTTAAACCAGCCAATATAACTAACCCACCAATAATACCCATTATAAAATCATCCTTCATAAAATCAAGATAAAAAATATAATTTCAATCCCCATAATTCATAATTCAAGAAATTCTAATTAACAAAGCCACATCACCAATACGATTAGACAAAGCAGTAATCATCCCTGCATTATAAGATTTTACATTTTGATAATAAATAACTAAACAATAAGAAACTAAACCCAGCCCATCTCATCCAAGCAAGATCCTAATTAAATTAGGGCTAATAATTAAAAACATCATTGAAGCTACAAATAAAATGAAACGAACCATATTCAAATCACCCCCCATATATTCATCTCTATAAAAAATGAGCATACAAGAAATAAACAACACAAATCTCATAAAGAGCAACGACATCCAGTCAAAAAGAATAGACATGTAAACAACATTCGAATTTAAGGTAAACAACTCATATTCAAGTATAACTCTATAATCATTGATTATAAAACAAATACTAGAAGAAAAACTAAGCAACCTAAAAAATAAAAGAAAAACAAAGTAAACAAGACAAATTGACAAAATTATCTAAAGTAACAAATTACATCCTTGACTCCACAAATCAAAATTTTTCATTAAACTATTTAAATAAACAACAAAAAAATTACCATTTTAGTTGACTGAAAGATTTATAGACCTACCTGCTACAGCCAAGTTCTCTCTTTCTCTATAATAATGTATTTCAAATTTACGCTAGATCCCTGGCTATAGCTAGGACATTACTTTTGTGGATGACTGTACTTCTCACCTGTGTCGAAGATATTGCAGTTTGCATAAATTATAAAATAATTTACGCCTTGTCACCTCGATTGAGCAGCCTCACTTAATCAATTTTATTAGTCTTGGAAAAACTGAAAGTCAAAGACATTGTTGAAACAATGGTAGTGACTGTTCAATTGCATTGCAGTTTCTCTTAATATAAAAGAAAAACCCAGATTAATACCAAATTAAGAATTACAATTTTAACAAAAAAATTAAAAAGATTTCTGTTGAGTTTTTATTATAAATAGGCGAAGTAACGCGATATTGCTTTCTTTCTTGTATTGGTCGTGGATTGTTTGACCACATTCTATTGTCATATTTCTTATTTAATCGTTCTACGTACAATTGCGTTTTGAAACAAAATATTTAATTTATAAAAGAAATTTTATTAAAACATTAATCTTAAAATCTACTGTATTGTCCTTTCCAATTTTTTTTTGTGATTGAATACCGTGGTTGATTTGTTAACATGTAATTTGTTCTTGTTGAAAGACTAATTTGCAGCTGTTCTCGGAAATAATGGGTAGATGTCGAATTGATTGAATCTTATCTTAATTGGTGAATAACAGTATAAGATAGCTTGTCCCACCTCTTCTTGTTTTTTTCTTTCTTGTTCGGTGTAGTGTAGAGGTATAAACCTGTGATACGGAATCTTTCTTATTTTGCTAGCGGTTTGGCTGACCGTAATTGAACGCAGCAATTATAGCATTCTTTTCAAAATCTTCTTTTCAAGACAAATTTTAATGAGCATGTTGGACACTCAAGACGGATTCCTAATTTCTGCTTGAGGGACGATAACTGAGCCTTGGAGACAAATTCTAGGCTTGCTTTCTTTAGACAACAATTATTAAATCCTCGAGGCAGATTTTAATTTCAATGGAACCTTTGAAACAAATTTTAAACTTTTTTTAAAAAGGCGATACATAAATCCTGGGAAAGGATTCTGAATTATTTTTAAAGCGGTGATTGCAAGACAACAAATGGTCTTTTCTTTAGAAGACAATGAATAAATTCTCAAGATTCTTTTAGCAAGGCAATAATTTAACTATTGCAGTGGATTCTAATTATGTTTCTTTGTGAGCTCATACTTGAGCACTGAAGAAAGATTCTAAGCTTCTTTTTTTGGGAGGTGATAATTAAATCTTCGAGATGGACTCTTACTTCTTCTAGCAAAGCGGTAATTTAAGTTCTGAGACGGATTCTTAACTTCTTTTCTTTGCAAGGCGATAAATGAATGCTCAATACAAATCTTGAACTACTTTATGCAAGGCGATGATCTAACCCCTAAAGCGGATTCTGCATTTCTCTTTGTAAAGCAATGAAGGAAATCATGGAGTGAACTCTCGACTTCTTTTGCAAGACTATGATCAAACCCTTTAGACGGATTTTGAGCTTTTCTTTGTACTCAGTTTCTTTTTGTAAGAGGATAATTGAATTTTCGAAACGGATTCTAGCTTTTATTCTTTGCGAGACAATAATTGAACCATGGATACGCATTCTGCTTTTCTATATTTAAGAGATAATGATTGAATCATTGAGACAGATTCTTACTTTTTTCTGCAAAGCGATAGTTGAACTTTTAAGATGAATTTTAAATTTCCTTTCTTGACAAAACGATAAATAACACCTCGAGATGAGTTTTAAACTTTTTTTGCAAAGCAATAGTCAACCATTAAAACAAACTCTAATTTTTTTTTGCAAGGCGATGAATGATTCTTCAAAATATTTAATTTTCGAATCTTTATTTGCGAGGCGATAATTAGGCGGCTTCTAACTTTTTTTCTTTGCGAGCCTTTAATTGAACAGTAGAGTCGGATTCTGGGCTTTAATTTTGAGAGGAAAGGATTGGTTCTTTAGACAAATTCTGAAATTCTTCTGTTTGTAAAGCGAGAAGTCCACAAAAAACATTTTGAACTCTTTTTTGCAAGACGATAATCTAACTCTTGAGACGGCACCTGCATTTCTCTTTGCAGGGCAGTGTTTGAATTCTCGATATGGAGCCTGAACGTCTTTTTACAGGGCTATAATCAAACCCTTGGGACGTACGAGGGTGGTCTGAAAAGTTTCCGACCTAACAAAGATACAAGACATTTTTTCTGAAAATTCTCTTTTATTTTTCAACATAGTCTCCTTGTAACTCTACACACTTCTCCCAGCGAAGCTCCCATCTCTGTAACCCGTCCAAATAGTACTCGGCATTTTTCTCTGCAAAATAATTGTTCACGAAGGTGATTGCCTCTTCATTTCACGAAAATCTTTGTCCTCCGAGCGCAATTTTTAGATGGGGGAACAAAAAGAAGTCGCTTGGGGCTAGATCTGGTGAGTAAGGCGGATGGTCAAGCAGTTCAAACCGTAATTCGTGGATTTTCGACATGGCAACTGCTGAGGTGTGAGACGGTGGTGCGTTGTCTTGGTGAAACAGGATTTTCTTTTTCTGCAAATGTGGTCGTTTTTTCGCAAGTTCTGCCTTCAGCTTGTCAAGTAATGATGCATAGTATGCTCCTGTAATAGTTTCTCTTTTTTGAAGATAATCGATTAAAATAACTCCATGACTATCCCAAGAAACAGTCGCCATCACTTTCCCAGCCGAAAAAACAGCTTTTGCTTTTGTTTGGAGCCGGTTCCTCTTTTGCAGTCCACTGTTTGGGCTGTATTTTTGTTTCGGGCGGATAATGGTGTATCCAAGTTTCATCTACAGTGATTAATCGGCGCCAAAACTCGGATTTATTTTGCCTAAACTGCGCCAAAAGAGCGTTGGAAATATTCATTCGAACACGTTTTTGGTCTAACGTGAGCAAACGCGGCACCCAACGCGCGGACAGCTTTCTCATGCCTAAATGTGATTTAATATGTGACAAACACGTTCTTTTGACATGTTGATAACCTCTGCTATCTCTCTCACTTTAATTCGGCGGTCGTCTAGCACCATTTGGTGAACTTTGGCGATGTTTTCGTCGGTAGTTGCAGTTTTTGGACGTCCCGAACGTTCATCGTCTCCCAAGCTCTTACGGCCACGTTTAAATTCAGCAGCCCAAAATTTCACTGTGGTAAATGATGGTGCAGAGTCCCCATACACAGAATCCAACTCATCTTTTATTTGCGAAGGCGTATTGCCTTTCAAAAACAAATATTTAATGACAGCTCGATACTCGATTTTGTCCATTTTCACAAAAAAACTCACATCAACTCACTCAAACGACTGTTACATAAAGAGTGCGCGTCCAAAATGGCTGAAACTTTGGTGAGTAACTGTCAACAGATGAACAACGAAATTCAGTAGCTTTTATTTACAAGTGCTGCCATCTTCACGTTGAGGTCGGAAACTTTTCAGACCACCCTCGTATTCTGAACTTCTCTTTGCAAGAAGCTAAATGAGTTTTCAAGATGGTTTTTGTAATTTTGCAAGATGGTAATTGACCCTTGGAGACGGATTGTGCGCTTCTTTGTTTGAAAGGTGATAATGAAATCCTCAAAACGAATTCTTACTTCTTTTTTAAGGAAATAGTTGAATCTTTGAGACAGATTTTTTTTGCCAAGGCAAGAATATGAATCCTCAAGATTAATTCCAAACTTCTTTTGCAAAACAATAATTGAAGGTGAACTCTCAACTCGTTCTTTTTGCAATATAAGATTTGACTTACAATTAATCAGAAAGTTCGAATAACCATTTTAAACTTTGATGACGAGGCAGAGGAACATAACTGTTTAGCTTCACCGATGAGTTCGGAATGTACACAATGTAATTATTTTATGCAGAACCAGTACCTACCTGGAAATGTTATAATACACGGGAGTAATTAAATTGTTTAATAAAATAATAGAGAATTTCTTCGAAAAAAGGGTACTAACAAGGAAAGCTCCTAATCTTGTGTACAAAGTATTTGATTACAGCTCTGTTATATAACTTTTATTTTGTACTGATTTCTCAACTAAAACCGCCTCTATGATTGAGGAACTGATGTATTGAAGATTTAACTAATGTCAATAATCACAGCAATGTAAGGAAGATTGGATTATTCTTGTTGATAGACGCACAGGCTGTGTAAGACTCAGTGAACTCGAACTACTATATTATTATATAAATCTTGCAGACTACAGTTTATTTTTATGTCTGCTGTCATTAATTTAGTGATAAAAACCGGTTAACCTCGAGTCACATAAATTTTCAAAGTTTAACCTTGAGCGAATGTCACTTTCTTTCTATATCAGTATTTACTTTATGTGTTTCAGATCTAGATTTTCGAGAGGTAATAAAATCAAATACAAACTTTCACAAAAATGCACAAACATGCTTGCTGTTCTGGAGTAGAGATATAAATTAGTTGTAGTGACGTTACACAGGGAGGAAATGTAAACACGTTTTAATTATTTTCTAATGAACTACTGGATATGCAAATTTCAATTTGTGAATGGTTTACTGAATAAACCATGCCTTCAATTAAAATGAATTTTGTAATTTGCAAAAAGATCCATTATCTAACATCACGCAATCAGTGAAACCCAGAATGTGCAATTAATTGTAAATTCTTTTTTTACCTAATACTTGATTAGACATTGTAAAATGAGTTGTGGTAAAATTAGGAAAAAGCATATCACACAAGGGAGTTTTGAAGCGTTCAATATAGCATTACCATTCGATAGGATCTACTACATTACTTTACAAAGCTGTATAGATGTTCTTAAGGAAAGTAAGAAATATACGTTTAATCTTAGCAATTTTACCATAAAGAACTTTAAAAGTCTATATGCATTCTATTGCATATACGTTTATACAAATTGCCGAAATCATCGTGCGCAACGAACTCGATTGTCTTAATTGTTATTGTGTCATAATGTTTTCAAAGACTTTCTGTATGTAATAGTTACATCGACTTTATATAATCAAATAATACCGACTAGTAGTACTACAACTGTGCCTACTACCTATAATTAAATGTTCATTAGCTTTCCGAAAAAATAGCAGATTACGTTTCTCGGTCACCGTATTATGTGAATTCTAAACTTTTAATTAGCAGAATACTAAAAACAGAAAATAATGGTATTCAAACAATACTCTTTACAAAATCTTCATTATTACATGTTGTATTTGCATATCTGCCTTTTTAGATTTATTAGAGAGAACAAAAGCACCTTATTTTATGTCTAATTTTGAAAATCCCCGTATTTGCACATTGGAAGATTTCATTTCATAGTAATCAATACAATATATGTCTGCCTACAGAAATACAAATTCACTGTTTTTAGGCTGTAATTGAAAATCAATATTACGTGTGGTGATATACTGTCAAACCTGTACATACACCGATTCAGCACAAATACTGAATTATTGAATAGGAGGAAACTCATTGGAATGAGTGCTTTTAAAAATTACAGTTTCTCTGAATAATTTTATTTTTAGAAGCTAAAATTTTAAAGTGGTAGGTACACGTAATTAACTAACTATAAAAGTCCAGTTATTATCTTAATTAGTGCTCTCGTACGCAAATGTTGATTTTCAAAAGTTCGTATGGTAATTTGTTCCATTATGTAAAAATTCATACCAAGAATTTTATAACATTTTGATTAGTTTAATAGCAGATGTAACTGTTATATTGTAATCTTAACGTAAAATTCTTAGTTTCAAGGATGCGATTTAGAAAATCTGCATTAAAAAAATTAAATAAGAAAACTGAACGTTATGCTTTACTAACTTTGACTTTCCCAAATAATTTTTAATGAAACAAAATTATTTAAAAGAAAATAACTAAATTTTACTTTTTAATTAATATTTATTAAGCGGAGGAATGCTAAAAACGATTAAAATTAAGCAAGATACATTAAACTAAAACAGACTAATATTGTGACTTCGTTTTGGAAGGTGAACTTATAATTATGAAATGTGACACCCCCTTATCATGAATACATCGCGGGCAAACAGTAAGTTCTGAATTAATGTAATACGTAATATCATCCCTGGCAGCCTAGAAATCTTGACGTACAATGGTTATTGCTGTAGAACACGTTTAGTATTACATCTTTGTATTGTTGATTTAATACAATAAGCTTTGGTTTGTCCAGTTAGGCGATCTAAATGTAGGTAAATAGTGGTACTACGACGTATTAGAAGTAAATAAAGGAGACAAGACTTAAAGAGGATATGTTGAGAGAGCCGTTACAGCAGGTAAGTAACAAACAGGAAAGAAAGTTCAACATTAGAGTTTTGGTAAGAATATTAAATAAACTATGTAAATAAATTCGGATTCACACTTAATTATTAGTCCATAAACAAATAGACTTGGTTCAGTTAAGCACCTTTCTGGATTTTTTAATACAATAAGTTGCTAGTTTATATTTGCATTCATTTTTTACATATTAAGATCACATGCCCCAAATTCTTAATGCTTTGTTTAATTCTTAGCAGTTGCCTAAATGCACTTAATCAACCGGAATTCCATACTATGAAATTACAAAAAACAAACGGTATACTCGGGGTAAATCTACGTGCAACATTTACTTGAATAGAAAATGAACAGGAGATAATAATTACAAAATTCTACAAATTACTTATTAATTATTTCGAAGTTCAAGGATTTCTCTAAATCGGAGCTCTCAAGGATTAATCGGAGTGATGTGTACGTTAGACATTACACAGATATTTTGGGAAATCATGAAATTATAATTTAACCTTCATATTCGAGTCAAACTCAAGAACAAATAAAAATTTTTTATTTGATAAAAAGTTTTTGTCTGAAAGCTGTATCAAAATCCAAGATGGGATAGCTGTACCCAGAGTCGGCTGGAAGTTTTGAGGGGCCCAGGGCAACATTCTTAAAATAAAAAAAGAAACACATACTGCTTTTTCAGACACAGCGTAATTATTAGTTTATTTTAAACATTTAGAAAAACTTAGAAATTTTATATATTCTGAACATATCAATTCAAAGAATTAATTTCAGCCGGCCCTGGCTGTGCCATTCATTATTAGCATATTTGCAACATATACGATATGAAGAAAACCCTCGCATACATATAATTCTGATTCCAGTGATATTTTGTTGGTTGTAGACATAAGAGTTTAGAACTGAAACATTCAAATACTGTTTGAAAATTTATTTTCTCGGAAACGGTGCATTTCATTAAACTTTAATATGTCGTTTCGACTCAATAGACACACTTTAATGTATATCTTTATTGATATACCAATTCTTTTGTTGGCAAAAAGCAAAAACATAAAACACAAGCCAACTTTATTCCACAAAGAAAGTTTATATAGCAATCTTCGGTTTTCAAAGATCTTAAAGAAAAGTTGACAAAGCATAGTTTATAAGTTTGTGCACAAAACTTAAACAAAATTTAATTTAAACCGTAACCCAATTTAACAAACCGTGGCGTCGTTTAGTAGGTTATTCACACACATATATGTAATTATCTTTAAGAAAGGAAACAAAATTATGACTTAAAAAATGTTCAATCCGACGACGATACATCCATGGTTCCTCGTCGAAAAATGATTCCAACATTAAATCTCTCTCCTCATCAACCTCTTCGGCCAATGATAATTCAGAGTCATCAGGAAGAAGCATTTCTAGTGTTTCACTTAAAAATGCATTCGTTCGCCTTTTTGGTTTGGGTCTCATATCTGTTATAAAGGGATTTGGACTTAACAGCAGTCGGTTGAATACATCGTAATTGCATGATATTCTAAAGACTTTTTTTGCGTAATTTTGGCTGTATAACCTTATTCTTGCATGCAATATGGATAGAGACTAAATTGAATCTCCTCTTTATTAGGTTCTTTCACTTTAGACAAATCGTTAAAATCTCTGGACGTTAACCCGCATATTTAATATCTCATGGTAGATAACGTTTGAGTGGCAGCATTGCATATTTTACCATTTACGATTGTAAATAACATGTTATGGTCAACGTTAAAATTGCAGTCTGCGGCCTCCTCGGAAAGTTGTCCGATTGGTAACAATTCTTGCTCTATGGTTTTCCTACCATGCAGTAATATTTTATGCATAGTAAAAGTCATCGGATACCAAGAATACAATTCGATGTATAGCTTTGCAGCTTCCGTGACAAAGACGTCAAATTTTTTTTAAATCAATTTTAAAGTCACTGGATATTGCCTCGGGTCTATAACTGTGATTTTTGCAGCTAGACTAGGATCTGCAAAAAACCTCTTGCTACTGTTACCGTTATTGGTATTCCCGAAATTAGGCTTTGGAACGTCTACGATGAGACCTAATCGTAATCGAAAGTCTTCTTGTACTTTGGCTTTTCTTTCTTTGACTATCTGTTTTTCACTTTCCGACCTAAGCTGCCACATCTTAATAGGTAATTTATAAGCTAAATGTAATAGGCTTTCAAAAATTCTTATTCTTGCATACAATATGGATAGAGACTAAATTGAATCTCCTCTTTATTAGGTGCTTTCACTTTAGACAAATCGTTAAAATCTCTGGACGTTAACCCGCATATTTAATATCTCATGGTAGATAACGTTTGAGTGGCAGCATTGCATATTTTACCATCTACGATTGTAAATAACATGTTATGGTCAACGTTAAACTTGCAGTCTTTTAAGATGACACTAATTTTTTCCAAGAAATTCATTTTGGCTTTTATATACTGAATTTCCGTTTTTATCAAACCTGTTGACTCTTTGGCAAATAAGATACGAATAGACAGGCAATATCGCAGTGATAAAGGTGTGAGGTTTTGTTTCTAATCCACATGTTAAAGAACTGCGATCCTCTACACATAACTTTGTCATAATTTCTTCTAAATGTAACAAAAGTCTCGAGGCAGTATGATTTAATAAGTCTTGCAAATTTATCTCTGCTCATGTTTCGGTAATATGGCAAGACCAGGATTTAGATAACAATTTTTCTTTTCTATTTGAAAAAATTGTGTAGTATGGATAAGTCTTTTTATTCTATAACGCCTTACAATTTCGTACTGACTAAGTGTAAAATTTGCCTCTACAAACATCGAAAGGACTTTCAATTGTGTCAGTTGTATTGTTTGAGTGTTACTTGAATAAGACTTTTTATATTTAGTTGCTCGTTTAGGAGATTTAGTCATGTCTTGCACAACTTTAGAAGCATCCGTTCTTCCCACAGCTCTTAACTTTATTTGAGCAGCATAAGTTAATTTCTCACTGCCTGTATTAGTGCGAAGATGTTCAGTCTTACGCCTTTTGCTTTGTTCACTTGGTTCCTTAAAACTCTTTTTCTGACGTACTAGTTCTTGTCGACTCCGCGGTATTTTAAAAGTGCCTCGTAGCCAACTCTCATTTTTTTTTCAAGAATAATTCTTTAATGTAATGCGAAGAAATTCATCTACGCTCAATTTCAATTTTTAAACAAGACATCATGTTCTTGGACTCTTTCTTGTTCTCAGAAGCGTATTTCTCGCATTTTTCCAAAAACTTTTCAGCGTATTTTAGTTTGTCAGTAATGTCACCTTCATTAGATTTTTGCATTATTTCAAAGAAACGCTGCCGAGTCATTATTTTGACTGCTGAAGGTCCTAGAATAAATAGAAAAACAAACAAAATGATGCGGATTGATATCAACGGTTTTGGGGATAGACTTATATTAAAGCTAATTACTCAGTGATTTAGATCGAGTTGAAACTAATTTTAATTTTGAATGAAATTACAATGTTTGGTCTTTATCGTAAAATCAAAATCAACACCGGGAAATACCCGAAAGTATAACAAAAGTTGTCAAAAAGTTTGATGTCACATGAAAAAAGTACAATTCTTTGCATTATCTTTGAAAACATAAACTCAAGTGTTTGGTTGCTACCAAATAAATAGTCAATTTGGGGTTTCTCTGACGGGAATTGCAAGTGCGATAAGGAGGCGGTTTTGTTAGTGAAAATACTCCTTAACCCCTTAAAATTCATATGAGACATTTTTTTGCAGCAACAATAAATTTTACAATTTGACCTTTTGGCCAACTTTTGTTTGTAAATACCCGTATGTGTAACGTAACAAAAGTAAGAAACATCTGCTTGAAATTTATACAAGCCAGTTCTTATATCTGATTTTTCATACCCTAACAGTGTTATCTCTTTATTAGATTGTAATGTTACGTGTTATTTCTTATTGTATTAATATTTATTTTTTCTTGAATTGAACATTATTTACATTTGTCTTTCTTGAACATAACCTTTTTTCTATCTCATTTGATCATATAACTAAGCCATCATAATTCATAATGTAATAATTCATTCTACGAATTCTAATAAGTTTTTATGAAGAGGATCATTTCCTTCTCTATTATGAAAATTCATCCTAAGCAGAAACAAATTATTGTATTCACCAATGAACAGTAAACCTTTATAGTATACGCATCGTTGGGTCACGTCTGAGATTAATTTCCAATAAGAGTTTGACAGGAAAACAGCATTATTAAAATGTTTGTATAAGGTGTTTCGTGTTTCATCGATACAAAAGTCTTCCCATGCGTTAGCTATAATTTAATTCTGAACAAACTATAAAGTTGTAGGACAAGAATGATATTTTTCTCAAGTGTCATGTCATATAAAAAGATGTCGATAAGTGTCGATAGTATTACATCTTTCAAATAGAAAATCAACAACGCGGGCGTCCTCTAGAGATTGGTGATGGATGAGCTGTTTCCGTCTTTTATTTTTTTAAGAACAATTTATCTTAACTTACGATGGAAAAATATTGCTTTTTATTACTTTCTTTTAATAATTTCTTTACGAACTATATCAAGTTTCAGTAGTCTGACGCACTTTATATTTTTTTAAGTCACCGCAAATGAAACACGGTATTTTAAAAGCTTTTATTTCTGATTTTATTCATGAGTTTATATGTAATTACCTAATTATCATAAAAAAGTAGCTGCTAGTAATTTATCGCTAAGTAACTTCATAAATTAAAATAATTTAACAAATTTAATAGAAGATTTACGTTGAATAGTAATATGAATAAACAAACAGGTTCTAGTTTCGAAATGTCTTTAATAATACTAGTAGTAAAAGTACTAAAGTAGCGTTGATCTAGAAGTGATAAAAGCAGCATAAGCGTTAATATCAATAATAATGTTTTCAAGTTAGTTTTCAATTTTTTTTGCAACGTTTCTAGATAAGTGTAGCAGGTCAATAGCTGACGGTGGAAGTACATATATACGAGTAATTATACTGACTATAAAGGTCGATACGTCCAGCGAGCCACTGCCCAAAAGCCCAGCAGGGCTCCAACCACGCAACCTCCACTACAAATTCAAATACCCTCTTGCCCGATACTTAGGTAACTCCACTCAACTAACCCCTGACCTGGAGGACGTGCTGAACAGCATCTTAATAATCTTCAGATAATTCCACTACCCAAACCCACAAAACCCGCTCCCGTACCCTCTGCGTCCAACACCATACAAATTTAAAAACATCGTTGCTGCCTTCGCTCTCTTTGTTGCAGGACCTGCAGAGACCCAACCTGTTTGCACTAGGGTTTTCCGTGGTTTCCCCTAGTGGTGAAGGCAAATGCCGGAACAGCTTCAGCATCAGTCTACGGCACACGCCACACACCTAGACACACACACTTCACTACACAAACACACACATACTCTCACACAACTCATCACACAATACCAACACCGTTCTGAAGGGAACCGTTTTTGCGTATCACCGATCAACTCTTGCTGGGTGTCATATGGGCCTTCTACGTCGTCGGAAGTCCTGGGGGATCCGGCGCGCGGCTTGCTTCGCAGTCGCCTCTAAACAACATCACCCCCGTGGATTGGCGAGGAGTCTGCTTGGTGCTTGACATGTATCCGTGTCCATCTTCTCATCAACAACAAGCGAGGGAAGGAACGTGCCACCTCAACCAACTTATACCATCCCCGGGCCAAAGAGAGATTCAGTTCTCTAACTGGTCGGCCACCTCCGGTGGCGTTTTCAACATTGACATCGGTGACTATAAATTCATGCAGATTCTTTCGAAATCACATGTCAGATTCAATATGCTTCATGTGGAGTTGTAGTCAATTATAGTAATGACACCTAAAGTAGATCAGCGATTTTTGACAAAATACATGTTTAAGTTAAGTTAAGACGAAAGTCTAGTGTTTTTCTACAGTTGTGCGAATATACCATAGCATTTGTCGGATATATGAATCTATCTTTATGTATATGGTTACTAACTGAAGTCCACAAAGACTTCTCTACAGATCTGTGTCAGTTGACTGCGCCTATATTAGATATTATAATTAATCACAGAATGTATAATGGAGTTGTAAAAGCAAAAAAAGCTTGATTTAATTTCTTGCAAGCGTAGTGAATATAGCTGGTAAAAAGCTTCATTCTGGTAAAGATTTTGTTTCACTAATGTTGCGTTCTCTTTTTTTAAGAATTAAATAATTACCGTTTCTATGAGCATATTATACGATTCTAATTGTATACACAAGGTTTTTTTGTTGTTTTTAGTTAAGCGGATCTTGTAGCACCACTGATCAAAAGCTAGTAAAATTTCCATAATTTTAGTTTTAACTTTAGCTGAATTTGGCACTCTGAGTAAAATGGTAGTGTCATCAGGATACATAACATTTACTGTTTACATAAATAATGAATATAGAAGATTACAGTGTGTTTCTTTAGGATGTTCAGTAACTCACATAAAATTTTCTAAAGTAGAGTTGTGGAGTTTTACTCTGAGATTCTGATTTGTGAGATAAGAGAAGATCTACTTACTCAATACACCATTAAAATTTAGTTTGGTAACAACAAATCTTGAATTAAAAATAGAAAAGGACTGAAACAACATACTAGTTTTATCCACGCGTTGATAAACTTCTGCGTAATCTGCAATAACAGTCAGGGCTGATAGTCCAATATGAAAATCATGTTGGAAAGGTATTAGCAGCTTGTTGCTAGTAAGGAAATAATAAATTCTATCTACTGCAATTTTCTCAATGATTTTAAAACTGTGCTTAAAATTGAAATGGGTCGGTAATTGCTTGGACCTGTATCTGGTCCTTTTTTGGGAACTGGTACAACTATAGCCTGCTTAAGGGCTGCAAAAAATACACTGAGAGTAAAAGATTAAATTATGATCTAAGCAAATATGGGGGTGAGTAAAGATTTACTTACATGCTTTTATTAATTTTACAGGAATTTCAGTTTACCTACCTACCACGGCCACTACTGTTTTCTTTTGTAATAGGAAGAACGAACTCTGAGCCGTCTCACTGTGGTCTGAAACCAGCAAAAAGCGGCCAAAACTCTAAAATAGAATCTACGCAGAATGAAATTTAAATATATTTATATTTACAACTAAACATTCAAAAATTAGTATTTGTAATTAATTTATGCATATTACAATACATTGTGTTATAAATAATACTTGAAAATAGTGCTTTTACAGTATACATACTAAGCCAAATTTTAACCATTGCTTATCATAGTTACTGCAATTTTTTTAGTATGATTTCAATGAAAAATTCAATGTTGATAGTTAGCTGAACAATGTTCGAGTTTTCTTTATTCATCTTGAAATTTGAAAATGTTATCCCCTGTGGTCCCATGTGAATTTATGTTGTAATATGAGAAAAAGTTTATATTTTTTAAGGAAGTAAAAATCAGCTGCGGAAATTTGCGGGTCTTTTAGTAATCGATAAAAAGAAAAAGCAGAAATACATTTAAATTTATCTATTGTTCAAATATTCTGTATATATTCAATTTATTATGCTTTTCGAGTCTTAAACTTGTAGTTAATGTAGAGCGCCCCCGCCTCCCCATAGGTACGCCACTGACCAAATGTTCCAAAATAAACTTTATTAGTCAAAATTGAAGCCCGATACTTTGGTATCGGTGAGCTAATTTAGAATAAAAAATCTGAGAATTCAAAGCATAACCACAACGAATTTCGTTTTGTTACTTTTTTCAGGTTTTGGCGGCTATTTTGACCATGTTCCCGAGGTGATATCAAAAAGATAAAAATTACGTTTCTCTTATTTTTTTAATTTAAAATACGAATCTAAAGTAAAAAAAAATTTTTGAAATTTTTTCAAATTTTGGCGGCCAAAGAAACGAAGACACCACATTGTTTTTAGTTTTTGATGTAGAATCCAAATCTGAAGTCAAAACTGTAAAATTTGAAAAAATGCGAATGGACGGACAGAGACAGGCAGACCAAGTTTCAAAAAAATCGATGAGATACACCTTGTGAATGCCCCTTGTTAAAAACTAAATCGATATCATATATAATATCACTATGTCGACAAATCGCTATTTTCGATGTCGATTATCTCGAAAAGTATTCGAGATATCGAAATACCGATTATATATCTGTAATCAGGAAAAGATTCTCAGTTGTTTTCTTATATAAAATGTCCTGTAAAGTTACGGGAACATGACAACAGACCAATAGACAGACTATGCCGAAAAATCGCCATCTTCGATCTCGATTATCTTGAAAACTATTCGAGATATCGAAATACTGACTATGTATCTGTAATAAGGAGAAAATTCTAAATTGATTTCATATTTAACATGTACTGTAAAGTTACGGTAACATAGCAACAGACCAACAGACAGACGGAATGTACGAATTTAGATACGAATTTTTTTAAATTTCGTCGATAAAACAAGTAAATAAATAAATTAATTTCCATTTTCTACATCACTTTGGATATCAGAGATGCCAATAACACCTTATATACAACATATTTAAGCAATTCTGAGAGTTATTTAGTTTTGACCGGTTTTTCGTCATTTCCGACCAGTGTGCGTCTGTTTAAAAATTTGGAGTAGTACTTTAACTTGATATAGTCTATTGAGATGGGTATTTAGTTTGTCTGTCTTTTTGCCGTTTATAACTCTACCTTCAATTTCGAATTCCGGAAAATGTGTTTGAACTTTATTTCGATTTAGTTATGCGTTAATTATATTCCAGAAAGGGTTTAGTTTATTAGAAGACCAACTTATTATGTTGTTTTTGTGGCTTTGCTCTTTACCTACATCTCCCTTCTTATCATAACTTTAAAATCTGCTATTTATGTTTCTACGATAAATGTAAAACCTGCAGCAGAGCTTTACGGGTAGGAACAATTTTTACAGCTGAATATATTATGCAATGATGAGTATGACCTAAAACTACTAAAATCTGTGTGTGTTTTACATTAATGTGCAAAGTATAAGACTACTGACATCAAAGTAGTTTTTCCAAAATTACATTAAAATAATCTTAAAATGAAAATCCAAAAATTATTTCATCTTAAGATTACGATCAATCCGTGAATAGATATCATCAGTTATCGTTTGAATGTTTTTTTACACAGTATGGCGTTTGTTTTTATTTTTATAACATAAACCTAACTAACAATAAATAATTTTAAAAAACTGGATAAATAAATAGGTTTGGCCATAAAATGATTATAAAAACAAACTGATAAAAACCAGGAAATTCCTTTCTCTCAAATTATTTTTGTCTGAACATTATTGGGAAAATTTGTTTGGTCAGTTGACTTTCATTTATACACAATTCATCTGATAGCATTGTCGTGTAGTATATTCGTTAATTTTAGTAAGCAGCATGTTACAATAGCCATACGGTCAATTTAGTAATTATTATTTTTAATTTTTGTTCGTTTACTTTATTTTTCTAAAGCAATTAAATTAATTAAAAACCAGAAGAGCTAAGATATAGTATTCATTAAAAAGAGTGTTTTGGTTAATTTAAGTTTGTTTGTTTTTCACTAAATATTTTTTAAATGTTCATTTTTATAATTTACTTAGGTTTTCAGAATTTCAGTACATATGATTATAAAAAGAGAAAATGCGTCCAGTAGCTGGACATAAATTAATATTTGTTTAATGAACCCAACTTTTGCTTCGTTTTCATTTTGCTTGTTATTTAAGGCCTTCTGGTAATTTAATTTGAATTTCATTAAATTTTAGTAAATCTCCCGAGTGTATTTTGTAACACTGTAAGTCCCATCTATCCACGAATTTCATTTAAAGAGCGAAATCCTAATGATAGTTCCATTGTATAAATATTTGATTATCTACAAAAAGTAATATTTTAATTATGCATGAACGTGGATTATATGAAAGCAGGGGAAACTTGATTCTACAATATGGATTTGCTAGTTTTGTACGTAGGCACAACTTTGAATTTTATCTAATAAAGAAAATTTAAATGTTGTAAAGATCATTTAAAATGTTTTATCTTTTAATCCCATACCTAGATTAGCAAGATCGTTCATAATTACTTCCGGAATGTACTATGCTGCAAAATAACGTCTTAAATTCTTGAAATTAAATTTGCTTGGGAACGCAATGAAAAGTTGTGCATAGTTAGAAGGCAACGGGTTCATTTGGTTGTCTTAGTTTTTCACCGACTAACTCTTTAACATATCTTTGATAAGTTAAAGGAAAAGACTATTTGAAGCCAATCGAAGTAATTTAATGTTTAGCTTTTTATACAGTGCAAGAATATCAGTAAAAAGGTATTTGTCTGTATTTTTCCAAAATATCCAGTAAGATACAGTGCTTCTAGAATAATTATGCTTTGTGGGCTGCCAGAGACTCGCTCTATGTTTTGATTTTTTATTGTAACTAATTAACTATATTCCCAACTTTCAAAACCATTCAGACATCTTAGCCCAACTAGCTTACGTCATCACGGGTGCTTTTTGGCGTTGACTATAATCAATTGAGCCTTAAAGTAAGGCCCTAGTAGGATTCAAAAACATTCTTCAAAAACTACGTCGACCCAAATTTTTGAAACAGCTTGCAACTATTATCGCAGAGTAGTCTACAGATATATTTTGTTTCATCATAAAGATATAACACATGGGCTGAAAAGACCCAGGCCTAACAAAGAAAACACGGTTTTTTTTGTTCAAAATTAGCTTTATTCATCAACGTAATTTCCATCAAGAACAACGTAATCATTCCAGCGCTGCTCTAACATTTCAATACCACTTTTGTAAAACGATTTATCTTTTGCCTTAAAATAGGACTCAGTTTCAGCGATAACCTCTTCATTAGAGCGAAATTTCTTACCGGCAAGCATTTTTCTTTAGGTCTGCGAACAGCCAGTAGTCGCTGCCATTGTTTTGATTGACTTGTGACACGGTGCGTTGTCTTGATGAAACAAAATTTTTTTCTTTGCCATATGCGGTCGTTTCTTTGCAATTTCGGCCTTCAAACGCTCCAATAACGCTATATAATATTCACTGTTGATGGTATTTCCCTTCTCAAGATAGTCGATAAATATTACACCACGCACATCCCAAAATACCGAGGCCATAACCTTTCCAGCCGATTGTTGTGCTATCGGTCGCTTTGGACGAGGTTCACCAGTTGCTGTCCACTCAGATGACGATCGTTTTGATTCCGGAGTGAAGTGATGGATCCATGTTTCATCCATTGTCACATATCGACGCAAAAATTCCGGTTTGTTACGTTTAAACATGGCCAAACACTGCTCAGAAACATCAACACGTTCTTGTTTTTGGTGAACAGTGAGCAAACGCGGCACCCACTTTGAGCAGAGCTTTCTCATAGTCAAATGCTCATGCAATATAAAGCCAACACGTTCTTTTGATATCTTTACAATGTCAGCTAACTCACGCAACTGCATCATCGGTGTCTCTACGACCACGTTTGAAGTCAGCAAATCAACGTTTTATTGTTGTTTCTGATGGAGCGGAGTCCCCATAACACTTTTCAAGCCATTGCTTCGCTTGAACGGTATTTTGTCCCATCAAGAAGCAGTGTAAAATTAAAACACGAAATTGTTTTTGATCCATTGTTTTGAAAATAACAAAAGTAGCGTCACTCTTAGCACAATAACTCACAAAATAATGAATAGAATATCATGAAATTTTAACAGCTGTCTTTTGAAGGTTAGTACTAACTGAAAAAGCGGTGAATGCAATAGAACTAGCGCCATCTATTTGTTAGGCCTGGGACTTTTCAGCCCATGTGTTAGTTTAAGGATTTTCAGTTATTAAAACTGTGTACTTTGTAAGAAGACAAATACTATTTTGCAGCACATGTTTTGTTTGGATCCTTCAGAAAGATTCAACTTTCTGAGATTTCTTTAACAGCACAATACAGAACTCAAATCTTTCTTTTTAGAGATTTTACAAACCATAATGCTGTAGAGCACAATCAAGTGATCAAGTAAGTATACTTTATATTTTAAGGTACCTTTTTGCTCCAATTAAAACTAAATATCATTTCTTCTATTCCTATCTGTTCTTATCCTCCAGTTGGAAAATATCACAGAAAACATGCGATCGTTACTATTCTTTTCAAACATATACGTATACGTACCATACATTTTAAGTTTTTTCAACAATGATCGATTTTTTCAAAAAAATGTAAAGAGATAAATTTCCACTTTGATATAGAGAAAATGTCTGTACTATATTCTTCTACTGTAAGTACTAATGTATCCTGAACGCACCGTAAAGTACAACGTTGAGTTCGCGGAAAGGAAAAAAAGAGTGAGTGATAGTATATTTTCTACATTCTAGAAGGTCTTCCAAGTCTGGGTGCATCCTAGGAGCGTTAACGAGCAGGTTCTTTTAAGCTTGAACCCGAGTTTTAATTGAGAAGATGAAACACTTTTCTCCTTAGAATGTCAAGTGTTCTAGAGAAGTACAGCCAGATTGAACAAATGATCTGAAATCAAATACAACGATTAGCTATGATGGGAAGGATGAGAGTTTTGCATGGATGACTTGATTTATTGTGACCAAGATAAGGTCGCAGATAAGCTAATTATTATAGTAAGTGGTTCATGACAAATGAGATGCGGAGAAAAGTGCGTAACATTTATACGAATGTAGACATGTCTTGCTTTAAAAAAGCCACTTGTGCTACTTTTCTGTTAGATGCACAAGCGATGTCGAAAAATAAAATTAGTAGGCGTTATTTTATGTTAAGCATGTTACTAATGGTGTAAGTCACAGAAAGGGATTTTGGCTGAATCTGCAGGGGAGAAATTTGCACTGCAATACTGACAAAATATGAAAAGGAGTTAAAAATGCTCTTGGTCAAAATTATGCTTTACCTAAAAATAAAACGAAGAAGTCTCTTTGTTTGATTTTAATTTGCGACAATTATAGAGGTGTTCCATGGCTATTGAAAACTAGAAAACAATCAGTTAGCTAATAGATAGTCAACCTTAAATAAAACCAACAATTAAGAATACAATTTTTAAAATTTCTTTTGCAGTACTCAAATTCAAAAGAAAATTTTAACCGTAGAAGGGGGCATTTTTCATTAGAAAATTGAAAATGTATTAAATAATTAATTGTTTTATTGACAAATAAATATTAACAGTAGCTATAATAACTTAATGTAATCTTGTAATTATTTTAGCTCTTAACGAGAGTAAGTAACTATTTGAATTGGTAAAATATGCTTTAAAGTATGAGCACTTGAGAATAATTCTCTAGAGAAAAATTTATCATTTTGATTGCTAAAGTTTACACTTGGATACATTCGTGAATCGTGTTTTATAAACCAGTTTTAAACATCTTTTACAGAATGTAGCACAATTAGATCTGGAAGGCAAAAAGGTTAATTAAAATTTTTGTACATCATCCCTCTCTTGTTATAAAACTTCTGAAGTGGAAATGCAGCTTGTTAGAGTAGAATTTTGTTTTGTGAAATGTAATACTCTGTTACAAACGTATGATAAATTGCTGCGGGTTATGAAACATAAATTAATTAATGGTGAATTGCGGATCAGAAGCGAGGTTATGGTCGTCCTTGTATTTGCAGATGTGACTAAATTACAACTGCAGCAATGTAGGTTACTAATTTGGAATTCGTGCATTTTAAACTTAAACTAGTATCATGCCTGACCTTAGTTTAAGCAATAGTTAATAGCGTATTATGTAGACGGTAAGTAGTTGGATGAGATCAGAGGCTATAAAATTATTGTTTTTTGCATTTTTGATAAGCACAGTTATAGCAATTACTGTAAAAATTTAAGTAACCTGGCAATCTTTTGATATATGTTTCACGACGTCCAGCAATCAAATATGTGGGTATTTAAGGACAAATCTCACTTAAAGGCTCTTCAACGTCCTCTAATAATAAAACATATTATATGTATGCTTAAACTTTATGTTGAAAATGTTTGTTTAAATTTAGTAAATATTGAAAAGCGTTAATTAACATTGACTGTCGATCTGAAGGTAATTAAATTCAAACATACAGAAATATTTTGTTTCCTCTTAAGTAAATAAAAATATTTATAACGATTTTAAAACAGTTATTGTTTAAACAAACTGTTGATTTATTAGTAAAGCAAATACTATTTTGTCAACTGTCATCCAGCTATGATAAAACAAAATTAACTGCTAAAGTAAGCGTTACCGAATATTTAGTAATTACTTTCCCATATGATGTAATTTGAATTCGATTTAGAAAACTGATTTGTTTACTTTACAATTATTTACATTCAAGCATTGCATACATTATTAGATAATATTGTGCAAAATACCAACATAAGACAAGGTAGATACTTCACGTTTAATTAAATTTAAATAAGCAACACAACCTGTACTTCATTATATTTGATTTATTATTGTTTTTCCATTTTGTACCTTTAGCATTTCAAAATTGCTTTAGGAGCAAATTACTTTCCTAATCAAGCCACAGAATGAGCAGCTGGAGATTATAAAATTCAGTTTGATCAAAGACTACCCAGGGGTTGGTAAAATCAATAGAATATAAAATAAATTTGTTAAAATAATAATTAAAATCTAAATGTCAAAAGTGTATGTCAGATTCAGGATAAAAGGAAACCGGTCTTTATAAATGAATTAGGTGACCTGTAAAAACACTAAATTATTTGGTTCGCCTTTTATTTCAGGTGAATGCGAATTCAAATTACTTTCAAAGCTGTTTGATTTTCAAACAATTATTTTAAAATAACATCATAAAGTGTGAGAGAATGAAACGTTAATAAACATTTTAATTCTTTTAAAAGGTTAAAAAGGGAGAATAAGTTAGAATATTAAAGCTGAAACAAAAAAAAAAGTTACAGTTAGATTTCTACGTGTGGAAAAAATGACATGACAGTACTCTGAAAAAGTTCCGCATTTCTGGTTAATATCAGTAGCAATTATAAAATCTCATACGTTAATTAGCAGTATTTATTACATGCATTATCAATTTAAAAAATAAACACATCTTAAATAAGACATTTTGACAATTAAATCAAATAAATAAGCAATTTAATTCGATGCGAGAAGGAACATAATTTGCCTTTAAATTAAAAAGTAGCATTACAAGACATGCTGACATTTACGTAAAGTGATGCTGAAAAATTGGAATTTAAAAGGTAATAAGACATGTTACTATCAGTTTTGCTAAATCTAAAAATACCCAACAATTCAAGATAATTCCAAGCAAGAAATTTCCATATTTATCATTCTTTACAATTATATCACAACAATATTTGCACGATATTTGTTTTAGAATCTAGAACTTTACCTTCGTATTTTACGGTTTGATAATATCACATAAGAATTAATTAATTAATCTTTCATTTGTCGTTTCTAAAGATTATCTAAAATAATCATATGCATTACTATCTAATCTTATCTGTAGAAAACGAATCTGATACTAAAGAAATACTTCTCGAATTGTAATGACTCTATCTTTGCTTCGAAAAAATAATTCAAAACATTTGAACAACGTTAATATCATAAAATACTACAATGGTATGTGAATTAATGATGGCTTCATCACATTCTTGTAAGAAAGTAGTTTATTGGGCTCTCACCTACAGCTGTTTCTAACTGTATAACAGAAGACTCTTTTTTGGCAAAAATAAAGGCGATTCCTTTTTTTACTCTTTCAAGTATTTTTGTTTCAGTCTCATTTATCAGATTTTTACACTATCTTCAAAGCAATAAATTAATCATCACGGAATGTAACTAGACAAATACTTTTTTATAAAGAAAGAGGAATAATAGTACTAGCCTAGCAGGAGCTACCTAAGGAAGTTCAACTGGGAAAAAAAGCGAAGTGTGAACTAAAGTCTCCAAACGTCTACAAACTCAAACATATTGAAGACAATCATAAATTCGATGGTGTCAATTACCATGAAAAACTGTAAAATTATTATTATCATTATTCACTTTCCCCGATTCTAAGAAGATGGACATTAAAGACTCCATGTCCAGTCCAAAGTTAGATCAAGTAGAAGTTCGTTTGCGGTATCCGGTTTTGCTAAAGAGGAACAAAAGGAAAGAAGTTAAAAGTGATTTTCTTTCGTCTGGGGAATCTTATCTCTTTTGCTAAAGAGTCACAATTTGCTAACAGGCTTACATTTTATCTTTGTAATACATATTTTCTCTTGTGGCATCAAAACCAGCAGCATTTGCGGAAACAGTTATAGCGTCTAATGTACAGGCGGTAGAAAACACCATAGACAGCTCCGAGAAGCTACTAAATATGACTAGTATGAGTTAGCTGTGTTACTAGCCTGACACTTATATGCAGCAAATTCTAAGATCCCCAGTCCCGAGAGGAGAGAACGATTCACTAGAATTTCCATCATTGAAATGGTAAACTTGCAATTATTAGCTCACTCTACAAAAATATTCATACAAGATCGTCCAACTCTTCTTTAGCACGGTTATTAAAACTGACAACTAGACTAGACCTCCAGCATAAGCAAACAATTCAACTCCATCAAGAGGTTCACCTTGAGAAGACTATTTAGCAAAAGGATCTGGTAAACTTGATGTTTATGTTTAACACTTTGAACCAATCGTTACAGTCTTCCCTTCCTTGCTGTAGCTTCTAATTTAAATTTGAATAGCAGACTTTCTAGCTAATTTACAGCTGTTGAACTGCAGATTTTTAGTGCATCTTCAAAATAAAAATTTCCAGTCAAACAAGGAAAATGTAGTTTGTTAATTGTATAATTGCAATAGGCTTTTAACAAATCTGATCCATTAAAGATGGTTTCTACTAGATGTCTTGCATGTCTACCTGTTTGTATTGCACGATGAAATTATTTTTTCTTGATTAATATCTGACACTCTATGGTTGGTAAAAGATTATAAATTTAAATTTCAAATTTGTGACACGGGACAACAGAGGTATTCGTTGATCACAATCTTATTCAACAGATGTTTTGGTGGGAAATAAGAAGTTGAGTAAATCGATCAAAAACCTTTAAGAATCTTATTCAAATCACCAAAAGAATAAAAAACATTTTCTCGTTTAACTGTAAATCTTGTGTCCCTTTGAAAATGTAAAGAGAAAGACTTTGAATCGCTTTAGATAATTCAGATTTATTAATCTTGCTAGTTACTGGTCCTCAAGAAAACAAGATAAACACAGAGCTCTCATATTCTACTGCTGGTGTATTCATCAAGTACTTGATACTGGCTCTAAACTTTTT
>VTPC01001533.1:0-24390 GCA_011009095.1 Ignelater luminosus
TTTACTGATTCCTGATTGTAAGTTCAGTAAACACTCTTTAGTCACCTCCTGATCTCTTTCCATCTTCGTTCGATATCTGCAATCTTTTTTAATCTTCTTGTTTTTTGTTCCTTTATTTTTCTTTTTTGGTTTATTCTTACATTTTCTTCTAGATTTTATCCCTTCTCATAATTTATTTTCCATTATCATCCCATTTATTAGCTTTTCTTCTATTCTTCTTAGTTTATTCTACCATCTCATAGCATATTTTTCTCTTCCTTTAAGATTTCTATAATTCTTTTGATAAATTTTTCTTTCTTGATAATTATTTCTTATTTTATTCTTATTATGTACATTTCTTATTTGTAAATTGTTAATTATTTCTTCTTGTACTGCACCTCTTGTGTTTTTATTAATCTTATTCTCTATATCCTCAAACTCTTCTTTTCCCATTTTATCATTTCTATCTACATTTCTTATTAATGACTCGTTGTTTCTTTCGTCTTGTATTTCACCTGCTGTGCTTTTAACAATCTTTTTCTCTTCATACTCATATTCTTCAAATCTTTCATCTTGTTCTTTCGACTCTTTTTTCTTGGTTATTATTTAATTTTTCAAGTTCTTCAACCTTTCGTTGAACTTCTTTGAATCTATTAACATTATCTAGCTGTAATCGTGATTGTTTTATCTTTATTTCTACATCACCCATTTTTCCTTCTATGTTTTCCATTTTATTATTATTTCTCTGTACTATTTTTTGCATAATTATTCGTGTTTCTACTTGCCCATTATAACATTTTGTAAAATTCTTATCTACTTCATTGAACATTTCTTTGGTTTCTCGTTTTATTTCTTCTTTCATTCTTCCATTTTTTAATTCAAATTTTCATTTATATTCTTCTTTGTTTCATTTATTTCCTATGGCACTCGTCAATCTTTTTATTTGTTTCCATTAAGTTTGCATTAATTTCTAATAGTATCTGTTTATTTATTTCCTTTATATTTTTATTTATGTTTTCATTCATTTCAACTAACATCTGCATTAAATTTTGATAATTGATCTCTTCTTGATTTTCTTTTTTCTTTATATTTGTTTCATCAGATAAAACATTTCTTATTTCTATTCCACTTTCTACTTCTTCCACATCACTTGCTTCTTTCGTATTGGTATTTCCTTCCATTACCTGTTCTTGCTCTTCATCCCCTTGTTCTTCCTCTTTTCTTATCATCTTTCCTGACCTGGTAACTGACATTCCTTCTATTCCTTTTGATTTTATTTAATAATATAATTCTATTTCATTTTAACTTACTCGAGTCCTAACACATTGGGACGCCATTTATATTACGATGTAGAGTACTCTTTATCTCTGGGCTTTATTTTGGGTTCCTGTAGATTTTAATTTTATAAAAAATCTCTATTTTCAGACAATAATTTATTTTTTTCTGTCATTACATCACTCAAATAATAATACACAACAATCTTTTTTTTATAATTTCAAAATACCACCACACTATTAAATGAAAATACTTCTAAACTTGCTCTAGAACTCAGTTATTCCTAATTCTAATCCAGCATCAAGAACTAAATAAAGGAAGGAAAAAGGAAAACATAGATGTTTGTTATTTCTTTTTAATTAAACTCATTCTTCTTATGTTCACATATTTATTGAGACACAACAGTTAAACTACTACATGATATAACAATAAAACAAATAATATATGAATAATTACTGTACAAAGTAAATTCACATTTTGGTAGATAATTTTAAATATCTGTAGTAACAAAACAATCACAAATGAATGATGATAAACAACAAAATTAAAAATGTATGTAAAATAATATATTTTCTAATATAATGCATTTTGATGCACAATATTAAAATTTTTATTTAAGAATCTCAACTATACACATTTAAAAATATATTACTGAAAAATAAATTATATATAAAATACATTTTAGTTTTAGCATCAATTTCTGGGAGAAAATTAATTGTTTAAATTTCTTTAGATATGGTTATCATAATAATAAATAAATTTCTTTAGTACAATTTACAATACAAATTCTTCATATAACGGATGTGTATGTTTTAAATGATAAATACATTTTTTATATAAATACAGGATGGAACTTGTTTTTATGTCAAACTAGAAATTCGTTTTATTTTCTAATTTTCTTCAATTCATATCTGCATAATTAGCATGACGTCTTTATTTTTTGGTTCATAAACACATTTTAAAATTACATATTACATTGCTTTTAAATTAATTGGCATAGTCATTATTTACCTATTTATACAAACAGAACAAATCTCTAGTTTAACCAAACACAAAATATAAACACTAGTAACCTTGCGATTCAATTGCTTCAAGTCAGAAAAGTATACTTTACTGACAGAAATTATTAAAAGAGCATCTAAACTTCCCATTAACATATCGTTTCATACAATAATAATACATTCAATTCTAATAACATAAAATATTATTATTCTTATTACCCTATACTTATATGTATATACAAAATTCGTAATATACATTAAATCAAAAAATACATATAAATTTTACTAATTTGTTTATCTAATTAGTGGTAGTATCCAAATTTGGAATGTTTATGCCTTGTACTAGGTTCGGATTATAAATTAACGAACTTTGCGATTTCTGTTCAGTTGTAAATAAAATCTCAGAGCCAGGTGGAATAAAATCGGATTCAGTATCAGAACGGAAATAATTTGAAGACTGGAACATATTTGTCTGACAGTTTTGCTGCACTTCTAAATTATTATCTACCAAATCTTCTGATGCAGTTTGATTGCTTTGGGCATTCTTATTTAAATCTTCAGAGGATTGTTGCTGATTCACATCTAATGAATATAAACTATTCTGAATATTTGATTGCAAATTAGTATTACAATTATCTAATTCTTGAACATCTACTACATTTGTAGTTTGTACTAGGGGAGGAGGAGTTGATTGTTGATTATCAATAATTACATTTTGATTAGGAATGGTGCAGTTTATGTTATTTTCTCTTGAAGCAATATTGTTATATGGATTACCTAAATATTCTGAATATATAGAAATAGACTGTATTTCTGTTGGAGGTTGACTATACAAGACAGGAAATGTATGACCTTGGTTGGAGAGTGTATTAACTAACAAATTTGGCATACTTGACATGTAAGGTATTGTTGGTTGGAAATTGGGTAGAGTTTGTTGAATGATAGGTGTTGTAGAAGTTGGTAATGCAGGTAAAGGTATGGGAGGTTGTACAGTAGATTGAAGTAATGGTTGAGGAGGTGCAGTTGGAAGAGGTTGTACAATTGGAGTTGGATATTTGAAAGTGTTGTTTGGTACATTTGCTGCTGATGTTGGAGCTCCGATTGGTGTTGAAACCATCTGTAATTAAGTATCGATTTTAATTGTCAATCTTCTAAGTGGAATGCTTTCTTTACTTCATTTATTTTACAAAATGTAGCACTCGAGAAAAGTTTATAATTTGAATATTAATATACTTATCATACCTGACCAAGATGTGCAAATAAGGGAGAAGCAATATTATGTTCTGATGAAGGAGGTTGTAATATAATGCTGGATCTTGTAGCATTTTCAATGTTATGCTGTATAACTAACTTGGATGGAGCTTGTGGTTCTTCATTGGGAGGTTCCTGCATAAAACAAAACAAGTTTTATAAAAAACTGTTTTGGTTAATTGAAAATGCCTCACTTACAATTAACACAAGATTAATAAAATAATGATTTAAAAACCATGAGTCTGAATTTATTCTGAACCTTACCCCAAGATTTTAACCTTTAGGGTCAGTTGCACAACTCCAGTTTAAATTTAAAAACAATTATTACAATGTATAATAACATTAATTTATCTTCTTGTTACTAAACATACCAAGTACTAAAAGTATGGTGTCAAGATTATAAAATTTTAATTGCTATAAGGACACTCAATAGAGGCCAAACCATTTCAAATCATCACTTAAAAATTACTACTGAAATACAAACCTGGACAACTTCTTTTGTAAGTGCATTTTCTCGTTCTCTAAACAGTTCTTCTTTCATATGTGGCAAAAATGTTGATATTCTTTCCCAAGTAACAGCCCACAGTTGACCATGACCATCTTGCTCATCAAACACCTTTGCAGAATCCATTACTAGTAACATATTTTTCAATGATTCAGGAATAGCTTCATATAATAAATCACTACGATCTGCATGCATGTACTTATCCATATAATCCAAAATTGTTATCCACAGATTAGTAAAGGTTGGCAGTGATAATAAAGGCGTTAAATGATGAAGAAATACCTACAAATATTAACAAATATTTAGATATAATTATACTACCTTACTGGAGGCACAATAAAAGCGTACTTTAGATAGAACTGTAGCTGCTCTCATTCTGGTTTCTTCCATGGCTTGAGCATCATGTGATCCTAAAGATTGGAGCAGCTGGGTTAGAAGTGGAAAAAGAACCCTGTGGAAACAAGCTTCCCATTCAGGACCATTTAGTGTTTGTAAATCATGGACTAATAATGCTCTCTGAAGATATGTTATTGCACTCATCCGGACCTACAATAAATTTATGTTTATTAATGTTTTTGTTCCTAGTTTTTTCTCTAATTAGTTTTAAACAAGTTTTATTTAGACAGTTCAAGAGACCCAAGGAGACATAACCTGAGTCAATGTTAATGTGCCCTATTTATGTAGTATTATGCTTACAAGTGTTTAGCATTACACACAACTTCTATTTCTCTACAAATAACAAAAATAATCAAGGTAATGTTATGAATCAATTTGGTTATAATAAAATTAGTTTTTTCAGGCTACTGTTTTGTAAATCTAAAAATTTTAAGAACTGAAAAATTATGAAACGTGAAACCAAGATTTTGGTTACAATTGGTTGTTTACAAAATATATATCCTCAATTTTGTATACCTCTATGAGATGTGTTCAACTGTCTAGTAGTCTCTAATAAACAAAAATTTACTGGCAGTTGTTATACCTGACAATGACACATAACGACACAAAGACTTGATTAAGAGAAATTTACAAAAAAAGTTCAAGTAAGAAACTCATTATTTATGACAAAACGTACGTCTTACTACATAACTCCTCCTGAACAACCCAGCAGCAGATTTCTCCATGCTTCTAATCATAAAGAATTAGATTATAAACATAGATTCAAACCAATTGCAAAGTTTCCCAAGAAAATGTTAATTTGGCAAACTATAGATTCATGCGGTAATGTATCAAAACCTTTATTTCAAAACAAAAAGGTAATTTCATTTTTAACCAAACACGATCATAAATTAGACAAAATTTTGTTCTGGCCCGACTTAGCCACACATATCACTATTTGAAGAATGTTATCAATTTCAAGAAGAGCTTAAACATTGACTTTGTAGCCAAACAAGAGAATCCCCAAAATGCATCCCAAGCCCAAGGAACTGAAAAGTTTTAGGCCATACACAAAGAGAAACACCCTTGATATAGACATACATATACACTCCAGACCCATTGTTATTTCAAGACTGTGTATGAAAGAATATAGCAAAGTCTGTGAGTGAAGAAGTAGGAAAAGATGTTATGGACCATGCGTATGGGTAATGATGAAAGTGAAGATGAGTTAAAAACTGTTGCTACTGTATTGGTTTTAAAACATAAAATTAAAAAACATTTGTTTTATATAAAACTGACAACATTGGATTGTTGTTTAAAAAGCCTAACCATACATGTAAGACCAGTTTAAACTGAAAAACCAATGTTCACACTGCTAAAGTAGATGAATCTCCATGGCCAACATGCATGAAAAAAAACTATGAATACATAATATACTCCTGCAGTTTTTGAATGTTTATTATTCACCCAGTTGACAACTGGGTGTCAGGGTGACTATTTTTGAATGCACCCTAACTTTCTGACACTGACATATCGGATCATTTTTAATTTATCAACTATTAACTTCTAATAAATTAAAACATACTAATCAAAAAACTGGAAATTTGGAATAGCAAATATAGTGTGTCCAAGTTAAGAATGCACAGCATGGAGATCTTGGAAACGGTAAGAGATACAACATCGGTTAAATGGAATGAAAGTTGGCTATTTATAGGACCTTTCCATTGGCGTTTGCAAAATTCAGATGTCTTGGATAGTTCCAGAGATATTTAAAAAAAAAGTAGATTTCTCGATTTTCGTTATTATTTTTCATTTCCTTTAATTGAAGAGATATCGGAAAACTAAACCCACTTTTTGTTCTCTATTAAAATGAACACGTCAATTTACATTTTATTCAAAATGTTCTCCACATGCTTGTACACAGGCTTTTAATCTTCGAGGCCAGTCAGCTATGGCAGCACGTACCATACTCATATCAATATTGGCCGCTGCTTTTACCAGCTTGCAGAACAGACTTTTTCATCTAAATGTGATCAGATCTTAGTCAAAGGGAGTGAGGTCTGGACTTGATGAGGGCCAATCTTTATGTCTAATAAAGTCAATATTTGTGAGCTAATGCTAAGTCCTGTTGAAAAACCCAGTGCTCATTCTTAAACATAGTGGTACTCAGAGACTTTACAATTCTCTCTAAAATATCTTCTTGATACACTTTAGCACCAGTTTTCACGCCTTTTTGACAAAAATTAACTTGTGTAGCCCTCAGATAAGAGACGCCCAACCAAACCATCACAGATACCAGTGATGACCTTGTTGAACAACAGCAACCTTTTTGTCAGCTTTAGAACTGCTATGAGCATACACTCTATCATTTTGCTTGTTAAAATGTTCTTTGATAGTAAAAATCTTCTCATTTGTGAAAAGAATTTCTCGATGTTTGTTATCTGCATACTGTCGTACAAGCAGTTTTGCTCTTTCTTGCCTAATTTTTTTTAAACGTGATGTAAGAAGCTGACCCTTTTTTCTACAATAAGCATGAAGATTGAGGTCCTCATTAATAACTCGCTTCAAGGATTTCCTTGACAAATTCATCTGCAAAGCCATCAACTTCTGTTTTCGTCTAGGATTATGGCGAATACGAGCTTCAACAGCTTTTATGACAGCTGGTGTTCGAATAGTGCAAGGCCGACCAGAGGGTGGTTTGTCAGCAGCAGAGGAGATTTCAGTGTATTCCTTGATGGTGCGATAAACAAATTTCTGTGTGATTTTCAAATTTTTCAATAATTTAAAAATTGTTGTTGCTGAAGGCCCACACCTGTGTAAAGCAATTATGGCAATATAATCTTCTTTTTTACTCTACTCCATTATTATTTAACAACCTATCACAGAACTGTTGACACCTTTGTATTCTATAATGACAGAACATTAAGTAACATATCTTTATTTGTTTTCAACGGTTACCTAGATGATATAAAAAAACAATAAAATCTGGGACAGAACTTATGACCTGACTATGTATTTCTCGACCAGTTTTACCTAACTTGGCATCCTCAGGAGAACAATTGTCTTAAAAGTTAATCACAGTCATAGTTATAAGCAGGAGTAAACTTTGATAAGCTGGTATGCTTCTAAGGGTCATACAACTTGATGAATTTTGTACATAACAAAAAGGTCTTGTAAGTTTTTGGAATTTGAGTATGCATAAATTCATATTTAGTCTATAATAATTCATTAAATTTATATTTTTCATGAATTAGTTAATAACAGTTTATTTTGTTTAAAAATCTATAAAATGATACAATACACAGCTTCGTCCATGAGCTTATACACACATAACCATAGCCACATTGTGGCGTTAAGTTTGAGTCTAGAACTGACATCAATGTTAAAAAACATCGCCGTTTTCTATCAATATCTTGTACATCGATGATTTGTTTATCTGAGATCATTGTTAGTCGACATCAATGGTTTTCTTAGATTTTGGATATCCCTAGTACATACTATACTATACAATATTATATTAATATTGTTCAAACAATCATATCAACCAAAACCTAAAATGTACTATCTAATTCATACAAAAAACAATTATTTTATTTACAGCAATTTTATTAATTTCTTATTTATTAACTCTGTATTGATAATAATTTATAAAAACTGTTTTAAATTAAAACTTAAAAACAAAAGTTAAAGTAGGTAACTTGTATATTTTATTGTTTTGACATAATTTTATAAGAAAATTGACAAACTACAGCCAAAATGAATCAAAAATTTAAAAAAAAATGTTATTACTTATTAATAATGTTTACTTCTAACAAAATTATTTTAAAAGACATGTATTAAAAAAAAATGTGGTTAAGTGTGCCTTAACCATATTTGTGTTATAAATCCATCCTTGTCTAGGGGAGTGCTAACCGTCTCTCCTTTCATACAACACGCTAATACTTCTCAATTTGCTGTATATATAGTTACAGGCGGTACGTAAATAACTAGCGAAAACTATAACTTTCGTTAATTTTTATTTAGAACTCTTGCTTTTTTAAATAGCATTTTTTATATACATGAAAACATTATGTTATTTGCTATAATTCTGTAGTTACAAATTAATTTAATCTTTATAATTAAAAATTTAAATCATAAATTTCAAAAATACTAAAATTCAAGCAACTTTTTCCATATTATCATTATTATAGAAGAAAACCTTAACCTACTTTAGCCTTTAGCAATAATTTGTTTCTATTTAAAAAACAAATTCTAGTTCATAATTATATACAAAAAAAGAAAACATGATTAGCCTACTTCTTTTAAGATTTTGTTGGAAAAGGATAAGTATGTATTTTATTATAAATACTTATGTAGTTTTTAAAAATATTAAATTAAACAAAAATTTAAAAAAATTTTAATTTAATTTTTCACTTTAGAAACATAAAAAAATAATTACTCAAAGAAAACAATTAACTTCGAGTGGTGTTAGAACTTTCAGATATTTGTAAATTGTAAAAAATCTTGTAAAAGAGAAAAAAAAAGATTGTGCAAAAATGAGAAATTAAATTAACAAGTCATAAATACCTGTCTTCTCACATCACAGCATAGTCTTGCTATTCCTTGCAAAAGTGGACACCAGCCTTGCGTCCACAAAGATATTTCCTGAGCAATCTCACCACCTTCTTCGGCCCACCAACGGAAGATTTGAGCAGTTCTTGTATGAAGTGTATGCATAAGATCAAGAAGCTAAAAGAGATTGCAATGAAGTTTAGTATATCTGATATTAATATAACCTCAATTTTACTAACTTGTATAGAAATTTGATGATATCCACTAGGAAGATCTTCATCTTCACTTTCTTCTTCCGGACTGCTTGCAGTTGGACTTCGTCGAGAAATATATTGTTCACGTCTGCGCCCACTCATTTTCTTTCTAGCTCTTGAATCTCTCGCTGATGTTCTCCTTGTTCTTCTACCTAAAAAATTTGTTTATAAAATAATAATTGATCTCCTTATGTTATGAATTTTATGTAACTTACTTCCATGCAAACTGGCTTCAACAAAAGTCCGTATACAGTGAACACAGTTATCAAAGTTATACGGTGTGATATGAGCAACATCTCTAACTAAAAATGCAAGGCTTTCGCAACATTTAACAAGACCACAAGGATCGTGAGGTCCTAGATTTCTTTCAAGCGCTAGATTATATTGCTCTGCAGGAGGTGTACGGCCTACAATTGGTTGTACTTCACCTTCATTTCCAACCTAGAATAAATACATAAGAGATTGGAAAAGATGTAAACTAGTTTTAAATGTATAATTTAAGAAAGTACAGAAAGCTACTATTTCTTTAAACGAATATCGATAGGTTAGTTGTAGTTGTTCAGCGTTATTTACATTTATTTCCACCACTGCAAAATAATAAAGAAAATAAGAAAAAGAAAATTTAAAAAAAGCAAATAGTATACAGCTTGTATAAAAACCAGAGAAAAATGTAACTGAACATAACCGAGCTGTTGAATTAAATAATGTTCTAAATGCCAAAAATTTAAAAAATAAGTTACTATTTAAAATGTGTTTTCCATTAGTTAACTTTTTCTATTATTCATCAAAAACCCAAGCTTTTAACATCATTGAAGAAGAAATCTAGAAGGGCACTTAAAACATTATTATTTTCAATTTAACTTACTCAATTTATAAATAATTATTTATTACACTTTTTCTCTAGTTTAAATAGATTAGAACAATTTAAATTAAGCACGAACATTTAGTGAATAAGAAGGATATGAAACCATTTATTCAGGAAAACATAGTGGGGAATTTACAATACAATTTCTGAACATTCCAACCTACCAATATCCAACCCCCAGTGTTATTCTGTACCGAAATTTGTGTAGCCGAATTAGAAACGGGTAAGACAGTTGGACTCTGAGACCTAGAAGCATGTGTATGCCTTGGGCTACGAGTTAATTCGGAATCTGAGGTATACCCTCTATCTATACTTATAGTCTCATCTTCACTACTTGCAGGACCTTCGCCTTCTGATTTGGCACCTGTAATGGCTAATTATAATAAGTGAAACAATTCAAATACTGTCTCTAAAAGAATACCTTGTTCAGTCTGATTGTCGTCTAATACAGGTTTAGGTGGTTGAGCCCCAGCACCAACGCATTCTAATAGTGTAAATATAATTGACCAATCTGTATTAGTATGAATGTTCTGTGCAGATGTCTTTAGAAGTTCATATAAACCATAAGAAATCTGTCTTGATATACGGAAAAGTGTAGTGCTTTTCAAAAGTAAAAGCATTCTTAATGACTGCAATACAATAGGACTCATTTCTTCATTGCGCATAAGACGTATAGCCAATCGTAAAAGGCCTATCACAGATCTTTCCAACAGAAACTGATAATCACAATGTGATGCATTCATTACAAGAGTATAAAGATGATCACGCACTATTTGCCAAATTGCTATTACTCTATCCCTACAATTAAATTTTAAAACGATGTATCATCTATTAATAACTATTTCACAGAAGATTACCTATTTTGAATAACAATTCTCAGCAGAAGTTCAAGGAAAAATATAGTTACATTTTCATTATAACTATAACCCAAAGATTTTTGTACATCAGGACCTCTGGATAATTCAACTAAAGATTTGACTAGTTCCAATAATGCATCTTCATGTAAAAACTTTGAGTCAGTTATGAGTTGATCTAAATTACACTCTTTAACACATTGCTTTGCAACCTCTATAAATTCTTGTTCTTCAGGTGTTGGAATCTTTGATAAATTTTCGGAAGAAGATACCATGTAAGAATATAAAGAACTAAACAACCCTGTGTCTTGCTTTTGGGATTGTGTATTTTCACAAACTAAAGTTATTTTGCCACTAGGTTCAATAAAGTCTTCAGCTTCCATATATGATTTTGGCAATAAGTTGTGATTATAAAGAGATAAGAATAAATCAAAAATGTTTTTCCATCCTTCACGTACATTATCACCATGCTGATGCACCAAATTAAAAACATTTTTCAATGCCATTTGTGGTTTAATATTTGAACCAAACTGAACAGCACCAAAACCTTTTGGTTGATTATGAAAGAGTGTAAACTTACACAATGTTAAAATTAACATATCTAAATTTTGAGTTATTCCAAAATGTGATGATATAAAAGCACAACTATCGAAACCTTTAACTGCTCTTTTGTAAACATTAGGATCTTCAGACTTATCAAAAACAAATGATAAAGCTGCAATTATAGGGCCCCAGATTAGAGTAAACAAATCACAATCATATGTATCATTTGATGCATGAATGTAAACACCATCTTTTGACGCTCCTCTTCTAAGAAGAACTTTCCACAGGTAATTTTCTTTAACCAAACCTGTATGTTCTGCTGGCATTACTATTTCTTCACTTCTACAAAAGAAAAGAGATAATCAGTGGACACTTACAAGACCAACTTTCTAACTTAATAAGACTGAATAAGACAAGCAATATTTTTAGCTAATAATAATATTAAGTATAATATTATTCTTTCTTTTATTTTCTCTTTTTATTTATTATTTTGTCTTTGATGTTAAAGTAAAATTAAAACTTCTTGTTATTGTACAATATATTTAAACGTTTCGAGAACTGATATTCTCTTGGTCAGTAAATCTAAATAAAAAAAATATACAGTAGAACTCTGTTATAGCGTCATCTAAGGGACCGGAAAGTTTTTGTCGTTATAACCAAGTGTCGTTATACGTGAAGTACTAATTTCAAGCTAAGAAAAAATGCCAAGTGTGCTTAGAAATGTATTATAATTCAAATTTAATTAATATACGGTATCAATAGATTACAAAATACTACTACTACGTAAATAAGAATGCACTTACATCAGCAAATATAGTATATGCATGAAATTTTCACTGAAAAAAGTCTGTTATTTTTGACTGTAGACGTTTTTCACGTAAAAATTGTTTATCAATGGCATTTTCTAAATCATATACTTTGTGCATCATTTCCGTTGAAGTTTTCCTAGACCTGTAGTATGTTTTTAAAACTTTTATTGCACTACGGGCTTCCTCATATGACAGCACTGCATTTTCCACCTCTGATGTTTCTTCTTCGTCTTCTTTATCATCGTTATTTTTGTTGTCTGGAGATTTAATTTGCTCCACAATATCTGCATCTGTATAAGATTCATATGCTATTAAACCTTCATCTACAGTTTCATATTCAATAGCAGCAGAAGATAGAGATTCTCTTAATGAGTTCTAATAGGCGAATGTCGTCTTCATCATTATCGTTCACATCAACTTTTACACAATTTTGCATGGCGAAAACAGTTTTCTATTGTTAGCGAACTAACATTACGCCAAGCTTTCTTCAAGAAAACTACTTCATCTAATAAAGAAATCGTTTTGTTATTAGTATCTTCCATATTAGCAATAATTTTTTGTAGGAGAATTCTCCTGTACTGACACTTAAGACTTCTTATAATGCCTTGATTCATAAGCTGAAGGATGCTAGTACAATTCAGGGGAAGAAACACAAGCTTAATGTTATTTAAATTTTCTAAAACTGGGTGTGCCGGGCAATTATCAACAATGAGTAAAACTTTTTTTCGTTTTCCAATAAGTTCTCTGTCCCATTTTCGAATTTCTTCTTGAAAAATCTCGGAAGTCATCCACGACTTTCGATTGGCTTTGTAATTCACTGGTAGCATTTTTATGTTTTTGAAACATTTAGGATTATTCGATTTTCCTACTACAAGCAGTTTTCTTTTATCTGTACCAGTCATATTAGCACACATGAAGGCGGTTATTTTATCTTTTGCGAGCTTTCCACCTACACACTTTTCATTTTTAAATTTTAACGTTCTATCCGGTAGAAGTTTGTAAAGTTTCATCGCCATTATAAATTTCTTCATCTGCATATTCTTCCCGTAATTTTGGCCACACATCTCTTAACCAGTTTTCAGTGTCTTGAAGATTTACACTTTTGCTTCTCCACACACTTTTCTAAAACTTATGCCATGTTAGCATTTTTTGCAGGTGCAGTTCAAACATGGTAATCTGATTTTCGAGTAAATTTAGAACTTAGTCGTTTTTTTATACTAAAATAATGCGTTTTTTAAAATTTTCTTCATTATTGTTGGTAACATCAAAATTATATTGCCATTATTGAAGGTTTTGAAACGAGCAGAAAATTTTATCAAGAGTGACATTTTGTTCTAAGACCAATAATAAAAAAGTTTTTCCTCTTGTCAACTCCATCCGTGGACACACTGTATAATGTTAAGGTTTTCAATGTCTTGTCTAAAATTTATACTGTCAGGTTGTTTTTTGATATGAAACGTTTCTAGAAAAATTCTGTGATGATATTTTTGTTCATGTTCTAAAATCTTGACATTGTCAAAATCGAAATTGTGGTTATGGTCAAAGCAATGTTTGGATGAAACAGTATCATTTTTCAAGAGTCTTATAGATGATTTGTGTTGATTTACTCTATTTTTAATTAACTGTTTTGTCTGAGCAATGTATTTTTTATTGCAGAACTTACAATTCAATTCAATGGAGTTTTCGATTTTAGTTTTGTATAAAATGTATATATAAAAAGACTTGAAAAATGATATTGCTTTATCCAAACATTGCTTCAACGATAACCACAATTTCGATTTTGACAATGTCAAAATTTTAGAACATGAACAAAAATATTACAGAATTTTTTTAGAAATGTTTCATATCAAAAAACAACCTGACAGTATAAATTTTAGACAAGACATTAAAAACATTAACATTATATATCACGATTTGATAAAATTACTTTTATTAATATTCTAAACATATTTTCTATACCATAATAATAAATTAAATATACACCGTTCACGATGTTTCTGGGTCGTATATGGCTATGGCAGAATGACAGTTTGTGTAGTGTAAACTAGGCTGTTTATCTATTAACTCGGCTTGTAAAATCTTATTGACGCTTAATGTGCTTTAAGGTTATGATTTTATGACAATTTGACCTCACGCTGTTGCCTTTTTTTTTGTAAATCTGTAAATCAATTACGCTAAAAGATTGTTTCACGAAGATTTCTATTTATTTATATTTATAAATCAAAGTTGTATGTTTTTATTTATAATCTTTGGCATTCTTCTTAATTGGCATTAATAGATGCAAAATATAAAAAAAATTTGATCTTCTTTTAATAAAGCAAAACTAATCGGTACTAAACGTTTATGCAAAATTTTTTTATCGCACAACGGCGCCAACTAGAGATGCAGATACAGCAATTTTCAAGAAACAAAGAAAGCAACACTTCCAACCTAACAAAATGAAAGCATAGCCTGTTACGACTCAGAAACATTGTGAAAGTTGTATAATAACAGATATTGTTGTCAACACTATAATTATACAATGTTTAAATTTTAATTCTTAGTTTTTATAATTTTATTAAGGTAAATGTAATTACCATTTGATTTTAATGATATTTATATATTTTTTTAATTTAGATTTACTGACGAAGAGAACATCAGTTCTCGAAACGTTTAAATATATTATACAATAACAAGAAGTTTTAATTTTACTTTAAAATCAAAGACAAAAAAAAGTAAATAATAATATTAAAACAGAAATGTCAACATAAACGATCAGGAACAGAACATCATTCCTAGATAAACAATTTTTTATTCACAATTGGTTATCATTATCATGAATAAACACAAAAAAAATAGTAAACATCATATGATCAAAACAACATTTAAATAAAATAATGTTCAAGTATTCCTCAAGAATAAACGTTGTATCTTTTTCTTGCACGCAACACAATCAAACTTACTTAATCGATGTGTATATTTCATTCAGCATATCCTGATCAAAATCACTACCACCATTCACTTTTTTCAAATTCTTCTTAAAATCATCAACAGTCATAGGAATGATTTGCTTCTTAACATTATGATTATGCTGATCTACATTTAACATAATTATAGCATATGCCAATGTAAATGCGGCATCTGCATTAGCAAATGGTTCTCCGTTACATTTCTACAACAAACAAAAATGAGCATAAGTGTTACATCAAAAATTGCTAAATACGTACATGCCAATGTTCAGCAAATTGTTCTAACAATAGTGAAATAAGTGGTGCTTCACCAGGTAACCTAAACGTTTCTAAATATAACCTTAACGCCTCATCAATGCGCATATCAGTAAAATCAAACATTTTAACGAAGGTTTCTAATACTTGCAAATTATTTCTACCACTAATATATTCACCGATCATTTTCTTATCGAGACCTGGGTTCTCTCTTAGAAAAATGACAACCTCATGAGGATCTAATTCAGGTTTTAATATTCCGTGCTCTTGTAAAAATTGAATACCTTTTTTTGGTTTATGATTGAAATATTCTGTTCCTGTTGGTAACCACTGAAAATAAATTATAGTTTTAATTTTACACATGTAATTACACAACTAGTATCTAACCCACCCTTTTAATATTCTTAATAGAATTTAACTCTTCTCTAGTTGGAACACGTTCAGATACTTTTTGTCGGCTAGATTGTCCTAGTAAATTATTAATATTCTCAATCTTTTCTATATTTTCATTTATATTACTTTCCACAACATTAGCGTTAGTTAAATCTAACTTTCCTTTATTTTTTTCATTAGCATGAGCTTCAATACTTTCTATTACAGTTAACAATGCATCCAGGGACAACAAATGTGTATGATATATACCAGAAGTAGCAGGAAATGCATTCTTTGCCAACAGTTTTGTCAAATCTTCATACAAGTTGGTGCAATACATATCACAATCATAATTTAGATATAATTCGGTAACTAAGCCAGGAATTCTCCATAGCTGTACAATGTTATCGAGGGCAAGTTCTTTATGCTCATATGTTACTTTCAAAGAATCACTAGTAATAATCTCAATTAACTTAGTAAGATAAAATTCAAGCTGAAATTTCAGATGTGTTCGAAGAGATTCAAACATTAAGAACGACACTTGTAAATCAGCAGCGAATACAGATAAACGCTCAGTATTAAGAAGCTAAAAGTAACAGTTTTAATATCAATAAATGACACCTAAATTTAAAATACTTACAGAAAATAAATTTCTACATAATTCATCTTTAACAAGAGATAAAAGACTAGAATACTTTCCAATACTATCTGCTGCAACTTCAAAAGCAACAGTTAATAATGTTAAACCCAAATGTATCATTGCATCAGTGTTTTGTTTATCTAATGGATTACACAAAGTTATTAAAAATCTAAACATTTCTCTAACACATATTAAACCATATGGAACTAGTGCTACACTTTCTTGATTTTGAGGTGTAAAACGAACCCCTCTTGGATTTACATATTCTTGTATTTGTGTTGTTAAGTATTCTGAATTTTGTTGATTGAGATCTTGTGGTTCAGAACAATTCGATTGAGTGCACATTCCATCAGTTGTGTTAGATATAATACTGAATGCATCTGAATTTTCAACGTTTTTTATCTTTTCCTCGTTTTGGAGATAAGACTCTGAATAATTTATTTCTGATGCGGTAGCTATTTCTTTTTCTGTATTACATTCCTGTTAACATTAGAACATTGATAAATATTAGGCAAGTAAGTTAAATATTCAGAATAATTTACCTGATTCTCTGAATTAAGTTCATCAAGACTTTTTTTGCAAGAATCTTCATTATTATCTTCTACGGTGTTTGGACTCTGTACGTTAATTACTATATTACTTTGTGAGCATGTTTCAGATTCTATTTGTTCTGTGGTATCAGACTTTTCTGAAAACGTAGAGGGAGACAATGCATCGATTGTTTCAACTGAACAGGGCTGTGGTGTTGCCCGAGAAATGGATCCCTGCATATCCACAATGTTACCACCAGGTGTCATGGGAGTAGTAGATAATGGATTTGTTCGTAAAGAAGCAGGTTTTGAAATAACAGGCGACTGCATATCATCATCTATCAAATACAAATTAATAAAAAAGAAATAAAACTATATTAACACATTTACCGGCTACTTTTTCACCATTTGTTGTCAATTTATTGTTTTCTATATTTTTATTCTTTCCTCTAAATGAAGTTCGACTTTTTCGTTTTGTGCGAGTTGGTTCAATCGAACCAGGTTTCATCTTTAATTGTTTCATACTTCCAACTCTTAGATCTTCTGGAAATTGAGGTAGGCGCATAAATACAAGTTGTACCATGTCTTTTAAATAATGTTCTGCAGTTCTTCGTAAGAGTTCTAAGAAATAGAAATTCATATAATTAAAAATCCACCACATTCTTTATTAAATACCATACCATTTAACCGTGTTTCAAAACATATTCGAAAACATGATAGCATAATCTCACATAAACTATCATTAGTTAATGCTGCTCCTTCTGGCGATAAAGTTAATGTCCGAAGAACTTGCAGAATTTTCATTAATACTACCCCATCTGATGATTGATCAGTACCAACAAACCTAGCATGTGTAACAGCATCTGCTATATTATCAACAACCATTGGAACAGAACTATGAGTAGGATCTACAATTTTTATACATAATTAGAAATATCAAAACTTTCACACTATTGTTAAGTGCCTACCAATTATTCCATATGATAAAAATTTATTAACAGCCGAGAGTGCTAAACTAGTAACAGGTCCTGTAGTTTCTTCCGATCTAATAACATCTAGAAAAGGATTTAAAAATACACTAGGATCTATTAATTTAAGATCTTCTATTTTGTTAAGAATATCTTTTAATTCTTGAAAAGATTTCATTAAGACGTCCAGTTCTTCATCTTGATGGGAATGTGATGACCAACGGACCCCACGTCTCATTGCGGTCATTAAAATGGACATTTCGCCCTTTACGACGAATATTCCATTTCCTGGTAATGCCATTCTTACGGGCTTTTTCTTTCTAAAAACTGTTTACATTTCAACACAAACGTCAAAGTTCCAACACTACAACCTCTTCGTGTCAATCAAATTACTACTTAGATACACGTAAACGTAAAAGTAGTGAAGTAAAGAAGTAACGTAAGTAAAATTACAAGTGTCAAATGTCCAAAAGTATCACGTTGTTTGACGTTGTTTTGGTGCTAAAAACAGCTGAATCCATAGAGGTAAGAAAACTTTATTGAGCAAAGGGAATATACCGAATATATCAAATACGTTTTTTTTTCTATAGTAGAAGGGTACGTCATGCGCACGTTCTCTATCAAGCTTCAGTGTATTAATTAATAGGTTAATAGGTTATAGTTTTCATTAGAGATGGACAAAAACGGGAATTTTCAAAAAAAGAAAGTTATCGTGGAAACTTTCCTGAAAGTTTCCGAAAGTTTCCCCTGGCTACTTGCTTGTACTAAAAACAATTTCATATTCTTAATGTACTCGAAGAGACAAATTCAACAATACCAAATTTGCTATATTTAATATAAACTTATCATTTCAAACAGGGCATTTTGCTTTCTTCAAGATATTTTAAGTGATTAACGATGAGAAAATTAAAACTAACGCAATTAGATTCACATCTTTTTTATTTAATACTTAAAAGATGTATTAAAATAAAATTTTCAGTTTAAACAAGTAATTAACATATCAAACAAAAAACAATAACACAAAACTGAAAATCTAGGAACATCATATTACAAACAATATAGTTAATCGATAAATCGTTAACAACTATAAATTTTTAATCCTACTTATAAAAAAATTTGTTATAAAATACCCAAATGCTTATTTCTTCAAAAAATCAGGTTACTAAAAGTAGCTGAATACATAAAGATTAAACCGAAATCTAGGATTTTTAAAGTTAATGCACTTGTTAAGATGTTGTTTCATCTTAGTGGCATTGATTGTTTTAAGCAATATTTGCAACATGCTTTTTTTCCAGATGCAGTGAAATATTCCCAAACATCACTTTTTATGCGGGGCATTGTGCTTGTTTTGGTTTACACATTACACCCAATGCGCCGAATATACACGTAACCTCAAATTACTCTAAAAGTGTGAAAGTTTAAGCAAGAAATTCGAATTATTACAATTTAACGAAACTTTCCAAGGAAACTTTCCTGGAAATTTTTAATATAGCCTCGAAACTTTCTCTGAGATATTTATTTCCTTCCCGCAATGTTTCCATTTTGGAAACATTCCAGTTCAGAAACTTTTCGTTTGTTATTAGTTGCTGGGGTTTTTCTTTGCTGAAAATATGTTTCGAAATCGTGTACTTGAAAAATAACTGAAATACGTTTTCAAATTCTATTCCGTAGAATTTCGACAGGATCACACTCTAGTTTTTTCCAAGATATTGAAAACAATAATATTCTACCATAGGGTTGCCAGATTTCGTAGAAACAAACACGGGACAATACGAAAAAGCACAGAAACGTTGTAACGGTCACTTTTTGCTTCCTCTACATGTATTATGTTTAATCTGTGTTTTAGGTGTGTTCTTGTATATTTTGATAGTTTTCTCTTATTTGGAGAGATGTTTGATATGGTTGACTTCACACTGAGAGGTTGATTAATTTTTTTTGTAATTTTTTTCTATTTTTTTTTAATCAATTAGGGTTTGCAGTTTTATTATTATAACAAGCGGGACGCAAAGTAGAATTATTTTCAGCATCTAGTTTAACTTCTCATCGTAGCTGTTAGCAATATAATTTCTGTTGAATTGTGTTTAATCTTAGGATCTAGTTATTAAATTTGAATAGGATTATGTCATCTGAGTAAGATTATAGCTTTTTATTATAAATTCTTGACGAATTGGTGAATGTTATTAATGAGTAACCAGATGTTGAGCTTGGTGTTATAGTTACCAATTTTCCCCAAGCTTTTTTGCTAACTGATTTCTGGTTAAATTTTTTAACAGAGATTTTTATTTGAGCCTTTAAATTTCCTGCGGAGTTTACGTGGAAATCTTCGGATTGCTTGAGTGACTTGTTATGACGTTGCGGTGGTTTTCTTCCGGGAAGACAGACCGTCTGTGCCCTGCAATTCTGTTGGTTGTGGTTGTCGCGAGGCCGGTAGTTTTATTGTGTGCGAAGCCCTACACATTGGAGTAAGTTTTCTTTCTCCTTGTTTCTTCTTCCGCCACTCCCGAGTCGTCAACGAAGCGAGGCAGTCGACCTGGTCTCAAAAGAGCGCGAGTGGTGCACCGGCGGAGAAGAGTACTGGAGCAACCACAACAGTGCAGTAGTCTTGGTGGCTACTGCAGACCATCACTAGTGCGGACCCTGTGTACTGGAGGGCGCAGGGCCGGTTCCTACTCCAGGCAGGCAGGGGGTCGTTTCTACCAAACCACTCCACTTCCGCAAGTTTGCACCAACGTTTGGGACGCGTGAGGGCCGACTTCATCCATACACGGTCGTAGCTGCCGCTCCATACCACCAGTTGGTAGCCTATATTTGAGGGGCATAGGCCCGGTTACCACCACACACCTCATCTCAGCCTTTTCCGATCTGTCCCCATTAGCGGCGGGGACAGAGATCACCACCATTTTATTCCTCATCCAAGTCCCTGAGCTTGAGGTTCCTCAGGCAACATATTCCACCGTTCCCGGAAATTCGCCACCCGTCCGCCACCTCGCTCTCGTCGCCACCACCAGCCTTCACCTCCCACCACATCTCAACACCACCACCAGCTACTGCTTCCGGTACTGCATCACTTGCAATCACCACCCAAAGCCAATCGTTTCCACCATCAACACCACCATCTACTAAATGGCAGCCATCACTTCCGATGGCAATTATCGTCGAACTACTTGTTTCTTCGTGGATGTTGATAAGGTTTTTTTTCGTACTCAGCTTTTCTTGGAAGCGGGGTTCTGGACCGATACGGTAGTTTTATAGAAATTCCCCAGATGATTTAAAATAGAAGATTTTGCTGATTCGCAGCATATGCTCTCAAGGGTCCCAATTAATTTCACGAGTCGCATTACAACTAGTCTTGGTAGCCTGCCGTTCATCAGCTAATATCCTGGGACAAAAATATTAGAACAATCCGAGTCCAGCGTTGTGTCTAGCGGGCCATCTTTGAGATGGGAACAGCACCTGCTAAATCCACATATGGGTTCACCTGCGCCTAACTAATAAAATTAAGATTTTCTTAAATATAAAAAAGCATGTCGCTGTGTGTGTAGCGCCGCCAACAAGTTGCAAGATACAACTCGTTGAATGTCATTATTATTTTAAACACAATTGGGTACGCAACGTACATACGTGATGTCTTTCAGTGATAACAAAGTGTTCTGGAAAGAATTTATTAAATTATATCAATCTTTTCCATCCTTGTAGGATGTTCATAGAAAGGAATATTCAAATAAACATCTAAAAAATGAAGCAATGCTGACATTAATCGAAAAATGCAAAAGAGTGTATCCTCTTGCGGACAAAGAGGTTGTAAATAAAAAAATAAAGAGCTTAAAGTACTCACTTCATAGCTCTCGTGTTTTATGCCAACTGAAGTTCGTTTAAAATTTAAACGGTGTGTGGTCAATAGAAAACATGTTGACGCACACGCTGCCGAGCATGTTGCGAGCATGTTCGCCAGTGAGTGGCTTGCTTAAGGGTTGTATTTAGTAGTTTCAGAGAGAACGCTGCAGACTGAAATTTCCTCAAATTTTGCAAGCAAATACAAGCGTTGTCTTTCACTTTTAGAGTGATATAAATACCTGTAATTATTTAACTCGTCAATAGTTTTATGTCTATGCATCGAAAAATTAGAAATTCATTTTCTAATCAAAGTTATTAGCATTAATTGACGTAAATTGGCAAGTGATTAATTTCACTATTGATTAGAAATTGAAAAAAGGAATGCATAGGCATATTTTGCCTTTTTTGAGCATCAGTTACATCAAATCAGAATCTCGTTATCGTTTATGTGTAGACCACAGTTTGCATGCAAAACAAAATTGAATTATAGAAAATAATTAAATTATATAAAACATCAGTAGAACTTAGGCAACCTCTTTTGCAAATACTGCCAGGGGTTAACTTTTACCTGCGTCTTACTGGTCATAAAAGTGTCAACACTACCTTTGTATATTTCTTTTGTTATACGTACAAACTAATCCTATTCTTCTTGAACAGAGGCTAAAAGTGAGAAGTCATTAGTAAGTAGCAATAAATAGTAAATCTTAAAAATTGACTTGCTAACAAATTTATTTTCTAATGTAGGTGCATGGTAGGTATTTTTATTAGTAGGCATATGTAATACAGAAATTAGAAGAGGTCTTTATTGTAGCTATTAATTAGTAATTAATAGTAATTCCAAGTCCAAAAATCAAAATTTGTGTGAAATCTTAGTCAGCAATTGATTATATGATAATAGAAAATGTATTTTTGTACCTTTTTCTATTACTTTTTTCATATTTACGGATCACCTTGGGTAATGCAAAAAAAGACAATAATTTTCTAAAGTGAGGTCTCAAGTAGCAGCTTGTACGCAAAAATGATTAATGACAATAATAAAATTAAGACTATCGACTATCGCAGATGTTTGATACCCTCCTTTTCTACCTAAACTGGAAAGCCTCTCTTTAATTTTTTGATTGTAGAATTTCAAAATTTTATTGCCATTGTAGTAGCATACTTCACTGCATTTGTTGGCGATTAGCATGCTTGAATACACCCAGCAGGTGAGAATTTCTGTCTTGGGGTTTGTAGTTTTTATTTTCTTTTAGTTACTTATTATTATAAGTATTTAGTTCGTCCTCTGAATTGTGCATATTTATAAAATTATAAAACAAATAACAACATATCATCTAATAAAATCAATTATATTTAGAAATAAATAAAAATATTAGTAAGTGGATCTCTGTAATAATGTTTTTTGGATTTAGCCTGGCGAACTAAAAAGTTACAAACACTAGTTTTAAAAATAAGAACAAAAACTGACTAAAATTAATTAACCCAACAAAATAAAAGATGAATTAGTAAAGAAATGAAATAGCCCTCAGTATTATTATTTTAATTGTAATGAGTCCATTACTACTGACATGTATTAGTATTGTATTTTATTCAAATTTTGAACATTCATACCAGTATACAGTGTGTCCAAGATAAGGATGCACAGCGTGGGGATCTTGGAAACGGTAAGAGATACAGGATTGGTTAAATGGGATGAAAGCTGGCTATTTATAGGACTTTTTAGTTCGCGTTTGCGAAATTTAAATATCTTAGATAGTTTCTGTGATATTTAAAAAATGCTGATTTCTCGATTTTCGTTTTTATTTCTTCTTTCATTTATTTGAAGAGATATCGGAAAACTAAAACCACTCTTCCATTGCCACTTTTTGTTTTCTATTAAAATACCCTAACAAAATTTCTGTAGTACGTTTCGGTTTCGAGTAACCATCATCAACCTTATTTTTCTAAATGGGCGGAAAAACAATTAAAAATTGTTTTGAATGGCTCTTGTTGTCACGATTCTACTAATGTAAATATGATAGGATTATTTTGATTCTGATTTTTGTGTTGAACCCTGCTGTCATTAACTGCGATAATTGCTGTTCTTCTTCAAAATTTTGGTTAAGCACATGATTCTTGATGTAACCCCAGAGGAAGGAATCTAATGGTGTTAGATCAGGTAATTGTGCAGGCCAGAGTACTGCTGAATGCATTAATTTATAGCATAAAAAACGAAAATAACCCTATCATGTTTACATAGGTAGAATCGTGACAAAAGCTATTTAAAACAATTTTTAATTGTTATTCCTCCCATTTAGAAAAATGAGGTTGATGATGGTTACTCGAAACCGAAACGTTGTACATAAATGTTGTTAGCGTATTTTATAGAGCGCAAAAAATGGAAACGGAAAAGTAGTTTTAGTTTTCCGATATCTCTTCAAATAAATGAAAGAAAAATTAAAAACAAAAATCGAGAAATCAACATTTTTTTTAAATATCTCAGAAACTATCCAAGATATCTAAATTTTGCAAACGCGAACAAAAGGTCCTATACCTAGCCAACTTTCATCCCATTTAGCCGATCCTGTATCTCTTACCGTTTCCA
>VTPC01001533.1:29390-65633 GCA_011009095.1 Ignelater luminosus
TGCTTATTTATTTCCTCATCAAGCGAACTTTGGCTGCTGAGAATAGCCCCTATATATTTCAGTGGCGGCTAGTGACCTAACTTCAGGTGGTGCCAAAACCATGTGTTCGTCGCCTGATTGGTGTGTTTCTGTATAATCTGACAATTTTAACCAATTAAGCGACGATCACGTGGTTTGGGCACCACCTGAAGTTAGGTCACCAGCCGCCACTGATGCATTTAAACCAGTGATGTGCGTGTCAACAATGTCGACGTCAACAATTCATTCTTGACATGTCAACAATAAGAACTGTTGACATGACCTTATTGATGTCAACTATGTCAACAATGTCAACAATTTAGACAATATGAATGCACATGCGCAACGCTATTAAACTTGATTTGTTCTTTATTATTTAAATCTTAAATAGTTTATTACGATAATTTTTATTTGACTTAAAGTATGTGAGGGCAAATAGGAGGCACAGGGAATTGTGAGATGCTTAAGTACGTTCAAGTCTAATGTACGTATAGAATAATTTTGATTAGAAAAAAAAAATAAATGCTAGGATGTTGTTCATCATGTTAGCATTTGGTTTTTCAATTAATAAAATCTTTTGCATTAAGATACCTATGTATACTAACTGTCACATTGCTAGAATTGCCCCCACCACAGTTTATACCTTACAGAATCAGTTGGATCACTTCCCCTACATTTTGTCTTCCACTTCAAGAAACTCGCGGTCTATGCGCAGAGCACTATTTTCTGTCCAGAAGTAGAGGGATGAAAAACCTAACCTTAACCTTCAAAGAAATAATCTCATAAAAGATTGTATTATTTAAATGAAATCAACTTGCATATTCCGTAAGTGAATTAGTGAAATTGTTGAGTGTTGGTAAGTTACATTAGTTGTGAAATTTGAATATCAACTGCATATATTACCTCCCCTACAAGCGCGCGGTCTACAGTTTAGCGTGCGCAGACCGAAAACCAGGAACAGGAAAGATCAAAAGAACCGCTCTGAGTGATCTAACTGATTCTGTAAGGTATAAACAGTGCCCCCACATATCCGAACTAAAAATCTTAGTATGGGCCTATGGAGCTATGAGTAAACATACTTGTAATTTTACTGATTCTATGGAAATACGAATAAATACATAGGATTTAGTTTTTTAATGCCATTTTATTTAAATAATATTTTGGTTTATCTTTTCCATCTTCAGTTACTGTCACAGACTTTTATAACTGAAAACCCAATTCATCAAAATTCCTATTCTTGGGCCTTTCAGCCATTTTGATTCTTGAATTGTCTTGAACATCTTATTAATGATCTTATTAGACATTTTAGCTTATTTTAGCGCCTGTGTTTACAGGTTAGGTTTAACGAAAAATGTGCAGAATCCTACTTTATTTGCAAAGTTAACACATTGTCGACATTGTTGACATTTTTGACGTGAAAAATCAATTGTTGACAAATTGTTGACACGAAAATGTCAACAATCATTGTTGACGTGTCAACGCACATCAATGCTTACCAGCTTTCAGGGTGCTTTCAAACGAGCGGCTTTTTTACCGCGCGGCACTACATTTGCGGCGGCAGATCTTAAAACGTGTTCACACGAGCGGATTGTTTTCATTTGTTTTGATGTAGTTATTAATTTTCCGTACAAACTCCATCCCGCGGAATCATCACACGGTTGTCTACCAGTGGAGTTTGTACGAAAAATTGATAACTACCATCAAAACAACCGAAAATAATTCGCCCCCTCTAAAGTACAGCTGCATCAGGAACTCTTACTACCAGATTACAATAACTAAAAGAGTTGCGTACTGGACAATCTTGATAACACGTTCTTCTCCTCAGATGAGTCATGGTTTTATCTATTTCGATACATGAACTCACAAATAATGAGAATGTGGAGTACTGACAATCCTAATTTTCTTCTTCTTCTTTCTTGCATTGCCCTAAGATATAGGTCTTTGGGTGGCATCTTTTTTGATGATTCCATTAACGTTGAAAGATATCAGAATAACATATTACAACCATTTATTAATTGATTACATGATGATGAACTGCAGCACGGTTACTTTCAGCAAGACTTAATGTCTGACTCTTAAACGTCAGAGTACACACAGTTACGAAAATATTATGTCGACTCAAGACCTACTTTGAATTCTATAATATTGAAACAGACTATAGCTCTACTGTGCGTTTCCCTCTGAGAATAGTGAGAATACAATACAGGAGAGATAGGCAATGCTTTCTTATGGCGGTAAATGCATCAAAGTGTTGAACTGTAGCATGAAAACGGTTGGCAACCCCGTTGCTCGTAAGAACCTGAACTGTATTCTCAATAGTAGGGTGGTAGTGTGTATTAAAAAAAAGATCAAGACTTGCATAAGCGTAACAACTTGATGGATGCTTAGGGTGCGTTTGCCATCGTGCTCGAAGATTAGAGGAGACAGATAAAGATATCGATCACGTGACTGGTTTCACATTAAACGATGCCAAACGCATTTGGAGAAGTTTGCAATCAGCTGATCATATTACAGTTAGATCAAGCAGTAAACAAACCAGTGTAGAGCTTGTTTTCAAATATAAGGGGCAGCTTTACACAAAAAAATACGCCAAATGCAAAAGCATGTTATAGCAATGCAGAAAAATGATCAAGGTTAGAAATGAAGCTGATTCCTTTGCTGATAAACTGATGAACAGCTGATGACGGTGGCATTGCGCATGCCTAGTTCACAATGCTCACGGCTGCCCGTTGCAGTATTGAGAATGCTCGATTTTATCTGATCTGCGATAATCGGCAATTCCAAACACTACAGATACTTGTCCGTACACGATGGCAAATGCTTTCGGTGTACACAATATGCTTTGAGCGCGATGGCAAACGCTCCCTTATTATTGTATTATTAAGCTATTTAAATTCTTAAGACCGTTTTACATTATACTTTTTTCGTCTAGAACTTTGACTTTATTCAAAACTACCTCGACTTGGATAATGTAAATCAAAACAATTGCTCCCAAGTTTTCATGTTAGATTCTAGATCTAAAACGAGGTCCTGTCCTATTTTTCAGCCAAGTTTGTATACTAGACTTGCGCATTAGAGCGATTTTCAGTGGTACCAACCTTTTATAACTAATGACTTTGAAGCGCTCTTGATCTCTGGAATCGAGATTTTTTATGTATTTATAATATAGTGTTGGTGGCATTGTCAACAACTTTGGTAGCTACCTTTAAAATCTGCTAAATAGAGGCGGGAAATTTAAGTTCAATATAGTATGCAATATAGTGTAGTAACTAGTTTATACTAAAATCGGCGAACCAATGCAGTAATAAAAGTGCGTGATCAGTGCGTGATCAATGCAAGCTCTTTTTCGATTGGCTGAAAAACACGTGCTCGAAGCCGGTTTCACACACGGAAGTGTGAACATCCACCAAACAGTGCATTATTATATACCGATATATACAGAAACCAATATAACCTAAAACCGTCGTGCTTCCGTTTTACTTTTTGTGTTTATTTTGTTTTTGGATTATAGACATTAACGTGAATACCTAAACACTACTTATTTTAAATTTGGCGGGTAGTTTATTCAGATTGCTCGTGTAAATTGGACGTCGACTCAGATGGGTACTAGCGCATGCTGTCCATGCGACTTTCACGTGATCACTGCATTGGTTCGCCGATTTTAGTATAGTAAATAGTTTAGCCGAAAAAAGTATAATGTAAAACAGCCTTTAACCTTATTTTCTTGAAAATTGATTTTTCTTTACTTTATAATACAAAATTTAATAAAAATGCCTAGGAATGCACCTAGAGAGGTGCGGTTAGTTTTATTTTGAAGCATTTTTTGTTTATTATGCCCATATGCATTTTTTAGAGGTACACGTTTTATAAATCTTGAAACTTAATCAGACAATAAATAAATTCAAGGGGAAGACATGGGGGATGCATAAGCATAGCTTTTTAATTAGCCTGTGTATCTCGGAAACGGTGCATTTCGGACATAATTATGTAGGTATAATATGGAACTTTCTTTGTATCTCTCTCTCTCTACAAAACATCCCGTGGAAATTACTGTACTTTGTTTCCAAAACATCGGGTGTTTATTAAAATAGGTGCCAACTATTCTCAGACACTCCCACACAATCCAACTCCACTCAAGGAATGTTTACAAAATCTCGTATTTTCCAATTTTCATATGAGTCATTTAATTTCTTATTTATTCCAATTTTCCGAGAATTTCCGATATTTACATCATTTACGAACCTTATAAAAGTAGGCCTCGTTGAAGAACAAGTTCAGTTCAATATCAAATCTGTTTTTATTGTTTTAGGGTTCAACTTCGTCAAAATTTTTGTAATTTTCAACATTCCATTTAAAAAAAGTCACACAGTAAGTTGCATGGTATACAAAAATAGTTTACTGCCTGTCATATTTTACGCTTAATACACTGTCAAAGCGCAATTAACACGATTATTATTAACACGCTGTAAAAAGTGAAAGTAACATTTGTAGTTAGTGATGGGTATTTTCAGTTCAAAAGAAGTAGACATGGCATCACCCACTGCAAGTCTTGTTAAGGATCTCATTTCCAGCGATGTGGTTGTGATTTTTTCAAAAAGTTATTGCCCATACTGCAAACTTGCTAAAGATGTAAGTTTTATAATTGACATTAAATTATGTATTGGTATTAATTATTCTGTTTATAGGTGTTTGAAAAACTTAAGCAAAACTATACTGCAATTGAATTAGATCAGAGAAATGATGGCGAAGAAATACAAACAATTTTGGGTGAAATTACAGGTGCAAAAACAGTAAGTGAAGTATATAGAAAGATTTTTATATTTTGAATTATTTTATCATTAGTGTGTGGTAAATACTTGAGGTTTCTATGATAGCATTATCATTTCCTGTTTTTTTTTGTAGGTTCCTCGAGTCTTTGTAAAAGGCGAATGCTTAGGTGGAGGATCTGATGTTAAAGCAATGTATGACAATGGAAAATTAGTTCAGTATTTTGAATAATGTTTATAATTATCGCTTCTCCAGTTACTAACTTAATACAGTAAAAATAATAGAAAAGCTTGTTATATATATGTGTCTTGCGTAAGATGATGTAATAAAAGTAAGAAGATAGTTTGTAAATTGAATTTTTCTGAAATGTTTTTATTTCTATTGCAATAAAATATTCCAATTTTCAAATATCGCAGTGTTGTTAATGGTCAATTTTTAATTAGGTGTGTACTTACATATTTGTATTATTTTATGTTGTTATTCACTATTTAATGGTTATTTTCATAATGGCTTATTAATAAATTACCTCTTTTATGTTTTCTACTGTATGTATTAAGCATTATCTCTATTAACATGGTATTAATCATATTAATAAAAGTTAGAAATTGAATGGCTTTTGATCATAATATATCAAATAGTACGTGTTAAACATTTTACATCGAATAGTAGATGTAAATCAAAATAAAATTGACAGAAGACTTTACATGCTACATAACCATTACAAAATGACGTTAGTTGGAACAGCAAATTGAAAAAGTCCAACTCATCTCTGAAATGGTATATTTTAAGGTGAATGATGTGTAAATAGCAGCTGCTTAGTAGCTACTTTAAAAATATCCATTATGCTGTGCAAAATTACGGCCGTCATAGCGTATACTTCTTAAAATAAATTGTCGAAATTATGGTTATTCCTTATGGTAAAGTTTTAATTTATGCATTAACGTTTTTGGGGTATGCCTATTCAGGTTATGGATCAGGTCTACTAGCGAATTTACGTGATGCTGTGATAGCGGCGGAATCAGTATTTGGGGATGTAATGAAAAATGCTATCTCGGTTTTAACGAAATTCAAAAATTTAAATGAAGTATTTGATGCTGCTATTGAAGAAGAATGCATTTTTAAATGTACAACTGAAGGTAAGTAAAGTTAGGTTAGGTTTCATGCTTCCTCCAGTTTCGCTTCGAAAATTTTACTTTTACGTTGCTCGTTATTGCAATTCTTCATTTGGCATTAAAAAGTAAAACTCTAGAATACCTTTCATGTAGCATTGAAAACAGCATCACTTATTTTAGGAATTATTTTTTATTTTACTTAATAAAAAATGTTAGTTAAAAATTAGTTATCGACAGTTATAATTAATATTTAATATTTTATGCTAAACACTTTGAAACGTTTTCAATTTGTAAGCCTGTTAAGATATCACCTAAGATTCTATAATACCTATATCCATAATAATATAATTATCTGTGTACATATATGTTGCTTCTTAATTGAAGGTGCACGTCCCACACCAAATCGAAATCATGTACCAAAGGCAAATGGATGTGGTGCCTTAGGATTATCAATTGATACAAAATATTTACCTGTGAATGAAATGACAAAATGTTGCAATGCACATGATATTTGTTATGATACGTGCAACAATAAAAAGGAAGTTTGTGATATAGAATTTAAACGTTGTTTATATCAGTATTGCAGCACTTATCAAGCTACTATAGGAGAACCCATGGTAAAAGGTAATTTTTATTTTGTTAGCATCTTTGAAATCATGGTTTATGATAAGCAAATAAATGTTGCAATTTTCTAATGCAAAGCAGTGGAGTAATAAAACTGCAGCCTAGTATTACTATAGAGAGACATCGAAGATTTCCGAAGGCCACGTGACCACGAGATTTACTGTTGGTTAGGCAACACATCTTGCACTACTGGCAGCTCTGTTGTAATAAACATAATGTAGTTTTCCAGTGGCGTAGTATTCGATATATGATGAAGCTACTTAAAAATTTTAAATATTTCAAATTTATTATCTCACTTTGAATGCGTTAAATCAAACTTACCTCGATTAATTTACAAAAAGCAGATTTTAGTCTTGAAAAAGCTGATCTTTAAATAGAACAAAATAAACTGTAAAAAACGCAAAACAAAAAGACAACAAGAAATCCCAGAACGTACGCACGCCGATGTAATTTTAGGTTAGAAATGTACTCGTGAGGGCGTACTCCGTAGTGTGGCCAACGTTGAAAAATAAAATTTCGCGCCACTTTTAAATTAATGATCACGTGGCTTCTGAAGATATTCGATGTTATACTAGTAGGCTATTTGAATCAATAAATGAACAATTATGTATAAGGCCCGTTTGTCAAGATGCAAGATTTTGTACAGTTTTTCAAGGGCGCAAAACTGCATCGTTGGAAGCAGAAAAATACCTTTCAAAAAACTGTACAATATGTTGTGCAGAAAATTCTAGAACTTGTTCTATTTTTCGTGCAAGATTTGCGCCCGGATCGGCGCAGAAGAGCTATTTGTGGAGTGGCGTGCACTAAATGAACTTAACCTTCATTCTTCATAACCAGCTAATCTGTGCAGCTAACGTCACACCCTCACAGAGTCTTGAAAATCTCTACGCCAATTGCACATGATTTCGTGAATTATTGTGTGTTTAAATACACACACTTGTTTTATAGGTTAGTCGAGTCCTACTTAACCTCAAGATTTTCCTAAGCAAAAACAAATTGATTTTGACATTTGAGATAGACAATCCACACCTTGAGCCAACCTTATACTAAAATCGGCGAACCAATGCAGTGATCACGTGAAAGTTACATGGACAGTATGCGCTAGTATCCATCTGAGTCGACGTCCAATTTATCCAACAAATCTGAATAAACTACCCGCCAAATTTAAAATAAGTAGTGTTTAGGTATTCACGTTAATGTCTATAATCCAAAAACAAAATTTACAAACAAAATAAACACAAAAAGTAAAACGGAAGCACGAAGGTTTTAGGTTATGTTGATTTCTGTATATATCGGTATATAATAATGCACTGTTTGGTGGATGTTCACACTTCCGTGTGTGAAACCGGCTTCGAGCACGTGTTTTTCAGCCAATTGAAAAAGAGCTTGCCTTGATCACGCACTTTTATTACTGCATTGGTTCGCCAATTTTAGTATAGTACACAAAATATTACTCAATAATAATAGTGTGCATGCTCATTCGTAAATTTGTACCAAATTTAGCTACTGTTGCAAACAGCCAATGTAATAAAACTTGTAAAAAATTGCAGAATTTTTGTATGCAAATTTTTGTACAAATAAATTACAAAATTTTGCATTGTGACAAACGGGCCTAATATGTGAAAACATCTACTGTTCATGGTTTCGAACATCAATTAATTTAAAGCTGAATTTCTTCCATAGTATGTTTCTTTCTCTTTATAACTAAAAATTGGTTAATAAAAATGTATTATTTAATATTATATACTCCGTTCACGATATTCCTAGGTTCTAACAGGCCATGCTTTCATTTTTGTTAGGTTGGAAATGTTTTCTTTTTTTTTTTGAAAATTGTATTACCTGCAGCTGCATTTGGCGCTGTTGCTCGATCAAAAATTTTGCATAAACGTTTAGTACTGATTAGTTTTGTTTTCTTAAAAAGAAATCAAGTTTTTCTTATATTTACAGAGTTACAAAAAAAAAGACAACAGCGTGAGGTTAAACTGTCATAAAATCATAACCTTAAAGCACATTAAGCATCACTAAGATTTTACAAGCTGAGTTAATAGATAAACAGCCTAGTTTACAATACTCAAACTGTCATTCTTCCACAGCCATATACGACCCAGAAACATCGTGAACACTGTATAAATATCAATTGCTAATTATTTTTTTTTCAGCCTGTAAAGCAGCAAGTAAAATATTATTTCAAGGAACACTGGCATTAGGTTGTAAAGCATATCTTGATGCACAAAAGGAGGCATGTTATTGCCCAATATATGGAAAAAGTAAAAGTTACAATAAAAAGAAATACAGCAGAGGAGATGGAGATTTATAAATACCATATTTAGAGTGTGTAATATCAAGATGCCTAAATGAATTAATGTGTAAACATATTTAATTTAATTGTAAAAAAATTATTTATTTTCTTTCAATAATAAAGAATTTGCTTGTAGATAAAATAAAACATGTCTTACATTTTACATTTACAATATACTATTATTGAATGAGATAAAGATAGGTATATGGACATTGTAATGATTATCAAACAATATTTCCTCATGCAAGAGGAAAACAGTTAATCTAACACTGACATACAGTGTGATTGAGTTTTCATTACACATTTATTAACTTCGGTTAATTAGAATAACGTTTTTTGAGACATTTGAAAACCTGGTTTAGATAGTGTTTTGCTTTCTCTTCAATTGTCAAAGATACAATGACATCACTGGTACAACCAAAGATTGTACAATCATAATAATATATACTATAAAATTTTTAAATATTTATTTTTCCCTCTGATGAATGAGAATGAAATGGCAAACAAATATCCAACTGTGTCTATACCATTTGTTAAATGTTACTAGAAAACGCACTAAGTACTACAATCCACTGTGGTGGAACTCTGCTGGAATGCAATGCAATCGACTGACGCCATACGATGCAATGCGATGGAATAGCATAAACGATTGCTTTTTGTACTCTGCCGTATCGTTGCATTCTTTTCGTGCGCTTTCGGAAGATTGAATATTGATTACTACCAATCCTAAAAACATTGTAGTATCTAGTGCGTTTTCTAGTAACATTTAACAAATGATATAGACACAGTTGGACATTTGTTTGCCATTTCATTCTCATCCATCAGAGGGAAAAATAAATATTTAAAAATTTCGTAGTATATATTATTATAATAATGGATAAAGACAGTCTTTTTTATTTGTAAATTTTCTGTAATAAAGGAAAGCAGAAATAGAATTCATACTCTATTATTTCTAAAACAATTTTTTATTATACAAGTTTTTTACAATGAGTTTTTAAAATAAAGAATACAATATAAATTGAAAATAATACACCTCTGAAGAAGTATATAAGAATAATACAAAAAAAGCTTGGGTAAAAATAAGCAATCTTAAATAAAAAAACAATTTTTGTACATTACTATAACAATTAAATATTAACTGGTCAACACAACTATGAATTAAATTAATTATGTACGTATATACATAGTCTGTATTTACATTTGAAATCTTAAAAAACATTTCTTAACAAATTCTTTTACAACGTTCGAATTATGAAAAGATTGTAACAAAGTAGAATTTTTGCTAAAACATTATTCTTTTGTTAAAATATTTGCCTACCCTCAAAGTCGCCTTTTAAACATATGGCGCTCACATTTTTATGTTGTCTCACTTCCACTTATTGTACTGTATGCAATGCAATAAAAAGGACGGAGTATTTCCAGCACCCGAAAGCAATCCCATTTTAAGACAATTTTATGCTGCGTTTTTGCAATCGCTTTGCCGGGCAGAGTACCGAATTCTAGAATGTGACGTCAAAACTACGTCATGCGATTGCATTGCAATTCGACAGAGTAGCATAGCAGGTTTGAATTTAGCGCGTAAAATACGCACCCCTACTTCTATGTAAGCATGTGTCGAAGGTTGAATAAATGAGTACGTTACAGATACTTGTTGTGTTACGATGTCTTTTATTATGTTTTCCCAATAAGCCAACACATATTCACAGATAAAACAGAAACCACCGATTCTTGGGAACAAATAAATACGATTAATCGAAAAAAAGTTAAGTAAAAAGTTTCTTGTTTTTGAGTTATAAGCTGTCGAAGTCAACACATTTTTACTTAATCTTTTAACTGCGTCTCACAGAATTCATTTTCCTGAAATATCGATGAAATTAATAATTTGGAACACAGTTTTACGCGTACACCTCTTTTGAAGGCCTAGAGCACTATTATTTTAAAGTTCATTTCTTCTGCAAGAAAATTGAGGTCTTTCCAATTCTCTTTACCTTTCAAAAATGAAAGTTTTTTAAAGGTAAGTATCGACAAGATATGTCGACAAATTATACTAAATGTACAAATTCTGAGAAATTTCAAACCTAACTACATAACAGATATTTTGAAAAGTAAAAGATAAACTCAGCAGTAAAAATCTTGCTTATTCAGATTAAGTATAAACCCATCCATAAGTGTTTGATATAATTTAAAATCTTTAAAAAATATATATACTTTATTATATTACTATTACAAATCCCAAGAGCGCCCATGTTTGAGAGAGAGAGAGAGAGAGAGAGAGAAAGAGAGCAATAGAATCCACAAATTTGTCGAAGTGAAACATCTAATTCTTATTTAATCTGTGCGTAAACAGTCAGCATGTGGTGTGAACCGTGTGAACTTACCTTTATTTAACGGCCGTTGCGCAGTAGCCGCAGTAGCAATCGTAGCAATGTAGCATAGAGAATCGGTGTGGACGTGTGAGTAGAGTGAAGTAATACGTGAGCTTTGTTTGTTTTTCGGCGTTTTTGTTTTTTTTTAAATTAAATAATTGCTAACAAACAAAAATCGGTAAGTTCTGATTAACAGTTGAAGTCTTATTTTAAAAAGTGTTTGAAAATTGTTTTGTTTATTGAGAAGGGCTTATCCAAACTGTTCTAAACCATACAATCCCTTGAGGTTATGTTGTAGGTATGTTTGGAGGGAACTTTTCGCATTAACAACATGGATATTTAAATGAAATATAATTTGATTAACAGTAAATACTACTCTAATTTTGCCGAATAAGCAGATAAGAAAAGCACTTTTTATTGTTTATTAGTATCAGTCAAATGTTTAAATTATTGTATATTTAAATTTGTTTCTGTATACTTTTGATATAGTATTTCGCCTTATTATTATGTACCTGTTGTGGGTGAAGAAGAAACTATAAACAGATGAGGCTTTTATGTTTAAATAACTACTACAATTTAATACCACAGGTACTAATAAAAAAAAACTGCTCAGCAAATTTTAATCCTGTGTAGTGTAAACAAGAACTCGACTTTGTAATATACCTACTATTTCAATTACCATCACTTGAAATGTAACATTTGGTTTTAGGCTTAGAGTATATTTTTGTATTGATTGGAGAGAAAAATATTTATTTTGAAGTAATACAACTTTTATAATAGGTTTCTAAACATGTACGATCTTTATGGTAAAAACCAAAAATGCATTACGGCAACTTCCATATTTTGTAATGAAAATCAAAGTTGGCAAGTTTATTGGTATAAGATTTAGGGCTGCCAGATCTTATATGTTTTTAATATGAGTCTTGGATATTTTAAGTTATTCTCATTCCTCATACTGAAGATATAAATATACGAATAAGTCTCATATATTTTTCTTGTTCCTATATAAACAATATTTTACTTGTTGACAGTCTTACATGTTGCTATATAACTATTATAGACCATAGAGTGAACGACTAATGCAAAAATTATTTATAACAACTCTCTTTAGAATTTAGAAATAAATTTCTTATTATTAATCAAATAAACGTTAGAAACCAATTAACATCTAATTTTATTTGCATAGTATTTTAAGAAATAGTACATCGTTAAGTAATGACTGCATTATGCTGTTTATAATAGAATTAACAGATATTAGCTTAATTACATCAACAAATATGCTAACTGTTTAATAAAATGCTTAAATGTAGATATTTTTGTTTTTGAGCCATAGTCTCTGCTTTTGCGAAACAATTTCTCGGATTTTCCACAAATTTTCCTAATTATCTTTTTTGTTTCTGGAAATAATTTTTGCGTTATTTTCAAAATTTTATTGAAATAATGAATTTATGAATGACCAGGGCTACACTGTATAACCTGGTAATGACTTATAAAAATTCATCATAACTCTTGTTGATAAAATCAGAAATTGTTTTCATAATTCGTAATTGCAATCCCATTGTTTTATTTAGTCCAAAAATACATTGCTAATGGACATCGTATCATTTTGATGCTATGCTTTTAATCATTTCTGAATTGTTATTTTTGTTTGTAATTCATTATTTAAAATATTATTTGTAATGTTTTAGAACAAGTTAAAGAACTATTTCAGTGAGTACTTATTATTTATATTTAAGGTCCAAAATACATCTTGAAGAGAGATTAAGTGTATAACCACACATAAGCGTTTTTGCTGGACGCAGTTTTATTGCTATGATTGTATTTTCGAAATAGTGTAGAATATGAAACTTAATTCTTTTTGTTAATTGTGTGAAATATTCAGGATGAAAAACACCAAATTTAGGACCATCAGGGAAAAGCCAGAAAAATTTAGAGAAATGGGCATTTTTCAAGGAGTTTTTAGAAACTACTGAAATTTTTGCACATTCCTACATATACAGTGTGGTTTTTATATGAAATAATGGAAACAAAATTGGCAATAACAATTGTTTGGAAAATGTTGGGACATGTTTAGCAATGTAAATAGTACACCAACTTTTAAACCATCAATATTGGATCAAGCGATGATGTCATTGATCTTTTTATTAAATGGCAATGTGGCATTTTCTGATAATACTAAGTTTTCTTTCTAATTATACAACAAAAAAAAAAACTGAGAAAAAACTCTAAAAGTTTACATTCAAATCTTAGTCTACTTTTTCTGATTTATATTTCATAAACCTGGAAAACTCAGGGAATTTTGAAATGGAAGACTTTTGGATATCCTGAATGTTATTTAAAGAAAATTGTTGAACAGCTGCCAATGGTATATAGTACATTGCAGTTTAGCTAACAGCAATTTTGTAATTCGCAAAGCTGAAAGAAATAATTTTATCAGGGATGTTAAATCTCAACAATTGCTTTGTCGAAACAATATCGCCTGTACACATACACAAGTGCAACTCTGTTTGTGCACTGCGAAATGTTCTACTGAAAAGAAATAAGTTTGTGTATCTCATTATTGACACAACATATTCTTTTATCTGGACTTGTGCAAAATATTAGTTTTTGTCAGGGTGACAAACACAACTGAATATTCTGATCTGAAAAGTATAGAAATATTGAACTTTAGACATACTGTTCTACTACTTTGACAGTTAAGAAATTTAATAATAATCCAAATTTCCAATGCACATTAATGACGTAAATGAATTTCCTACATGATCCTGATCATGTTATAATTTACTAATTCCTGGTAAGTCTGGATAGTTGCTTGTAAAACTAATAATTGTTTGCAGCACTGTGTCTCTAACATGTACTGTTGGAATGTTTTTGTTTATGTTACATTAACCTCAGTCTCGATCATTCCTATTTAACGAGCATGTGCGTGCAATCTACATCCTGTTGAAATGCTTTAAAACTAACCAAGAGGGCATTTTGGTTACTTATGTTGGTATGAAATAAATCCCTTTCTTTGTTTCTTTACATTACTGACACTTGAATTGTGTCAAACAATTTTTTTGTGCAATTTTTGAATATTAAAGTTAACAATGTTAATTTAGATTATTTGTAAATGTAAAAAGTTTATATTAACGAATAAACATTTTTTTTTAAATTTTCCTATAATAGATTTTATTTCATTACTGACAAATATTAACCTCAAAATGATAACTGTCAAATAATATGACTTACAAACATTGGAAACTAATGAATGAAAAGTACTGGTTACACAACTTAACATGGGTATCTAGATTTTAGATTTAGGTTTTAAAGCTTTTGAATGGAGTACATCTTTCAGCCTTATTATTGTGTGTGATTTGCTTAAAAAAAACTGATGGTTTCAGAACACACTAAAAGTTTAAACTTAGGTTCTATTTCTGTGTTTTATTATTGTGTTATCGGGATTAAATATGCCCAGACAGTTAGATAGACTTGCGCATGCTGGCAATGTTGCCTAGAAATGACATCATATCAATTGATGATGTGTATTGGAAATTTGGGTGCATTATGTTTATGATTCTCAATCTTTAATTTGAAAATTAAATTCTAAAATCTAAAGCATAAAATCTTGACCACCTACCTATTGAGAGTAAAAGTTTCTATTAAATTTTTGTGTTTCCCAAGTTGGAAATATGACTACGTTTATATGTATTTATGATTTTTATTATTTGCTTGTTACATTTCAATTCTTTTGTATAATTAACGTCAATAAATCTTAAGTCATTTTACAAATTAAAATCAATTAGTCAATTATGCAAGAAAATTAACAAATCTAAAGATCATATATGCAATTTTATTCATTTAAAAGTGCATGGTATCTGTGCCTTGCATATATGTCTTGTGCATCTTTTTGCCATACACGTCCTGCATATCCACTCCTTGCATGTCCATATCGTGCACATCCATACCTTGCATTCCCATACCCATACCCATATCTGTACTCATTCCACCCATACCCATCATATCTGTTACGTCCATACTTTTCAGACCTCTCATGTCAGTCATGGTTTTTGTATCCATATTTAGTAAAGTTTCCATTCCTCTCTTATTCTTGTACCACATAGCACTGTCAATATGTTTCATGTATTTGTGATAAATGACAACATCTTGGAAGTAGCAGTTGGGTACATAGAAGAACCGTTCATTAATTGGTCTGTCGAAGGGATAGCCCAAAGGATAATCATCCAAATACTGAACACCAAGACCAACCATAGGATATTTGAAGTAATCGTATACTTCACCACTAACTTTTCTGTACATTTGTTGATATTTCATTGTCATAGTAGTAGCCTTGTATGGGCTTACTATTACATAGAATTGGTAGACTTGACCACCATGTTTACCCTTAGGGAGCAAGAACCTAAAATATTAATCAAAATAGTGAGATGCTTTAAATTAAATAAAGTTTAAAATAAATGCTTACCTGTTGGGGAATGCATAGTAAATCTCACTTCCATGTGTCATGAAATCATCTCCAGTCATTCCAGACATGACCCATTGGTAGAGTTGCTTGTAGGTTGTACGATCAGTAGCGAAGAAGATTTGTTGAGAATTACGTTCAATTAAATTCATTCCAGTCTTAAGATTGTATTTAAATCTATCAAATTCAACAAAATTCATACGATTTTCATCAATGTGAATGTAGCGTCCATATTCATCGTATTTAGGGCCAATGAATACACGAACTACAGCATCACCAACTTTGTCGCTGACTACCTTGATCTTATAAGTGAATGGTTTGTGATTCAAACGCCATTGTCGTACATGAACATTAAAGCTGTTATGTTCCCATTCCTGTTCATTCATGTACACTGCATTGGTAACATCAGAATCATAGTAATCAAAGTAGGTGAGGAGACGGTCAACTTCTACACCTTCAATCTTTACTCCAGTATATACCAGATCATCATATGTATAGTGTGGGAGATAATACTTGTATTTTTGGAAGTATAGAATCATTCTCTTGAAGAACATCCAGAAGGCTGGATCACGCATGGAAGTTTCAAAGTGTTCCATTGCAGAGGGTGCAACCTTATATTTATGCAGAGGTTGGAATGAGTAGCCAAGAAGGTGACGGGCGAATATTTGAAGGTATCCATAGAAACGAGTATTTACAGAATGAGGATTTGATTCAATGATGTTACCAAGAATGTTGAAACCATGGGGTTTGAATAATTCTATTTTCTGTCCATCTTCCTGTAAAGTAATTTGCTAATATAGTAGCGAAAATAAATGTATTGATTACCATACTTACAGTTATAACATATCCAGCATCGATAGCATCACGAATTCTTCTCTCATAATCTTTCACGCGATAATAGCTGTAAGGGTGTTTGTGCTTCATAGTGAAGTAATTGTAATAATTGGTTAAAAGATAGGCCCAATTGGGTCTTTCTGGGAATTCCAAACCATTTGGATAACAGAGAGAAGGATAATATCCAATTTCAAATTTAGTGTCATAATCGTAGAGGTCAATTTCACCCATATCGTTGGAAAGACGTTCAAGATAATAACGAGCTATGAGTTGTTGATAGAAGTAGTAAAATTCTTCACCACGATAGTAAGACATGATTTTATATTCTTCAGTATTCATCCAGAATGGGCGATACAAGTTATAGTAGTAGTAATATGAATTTACACCAATATCTTCGGTGAAATATGACATGGATTGTTCAGGATGTAAATTCAAGTACCAACCAGAATAGTTACCATAGATCATGTATGCTGTGAATTACACAAAAATTAATATTTTGATACATTTTAAATCTATGCAGTATTTACCATGTTCTTGAGTAACTCCAACACCAGTCCACATTTGTTTATAATATTGTGCCTTTTTAATAACTTCAGTGTTAAAGAAGTAGAAAGGATAAATTTCATAAATAGGAGGCAAGACCATATTATAAGTATCAGGACGGTGAATGAGGGCAACAGAGAAGGTATACAAGAACATTCCTTGGTTCATGTAGTAGCGGGCCCAGCAAGCAGTCTTGTAGAAGGTTTCAAAATCTTTAGCATAATAGAAGAGTTTGAAGAGGGCAATAGCTTGTTTAAGATGTTGATTGTAGAAAACAGAGAAGATCTCATCTCTAGGTAACATTCCCATATGGTAATAGTGCAAAAATTCTTTGACGACTTCAGGTTTCTAAAAGAAAATAAGATTAATCAATTAATTTACGAGAAGAATCATGAAAGAATATTATAATTAATTTAGTAAATACAATACAATGAATATTAGCTGATGTAATAAAAATAATTATAAAGAAAATAAATGCAAAAGAAAAAATTGTTTTGAGCAGATTACATTGTGAGATAAGGTATGGAAAAATGAAATAGAATTGGATAACTATTTTTCCAGCCTTTGAAAGTATTGAAATCTTCAAAAATTATGTGAGTTTAATTCTTAATCTATTCAAGAGTAGAGAAATAACTTACTGTGTATGCATTCATATGATTTTCAATCTTCCAGTCTTTAGCAATATCAGTGTGGTCCTTGTAGTAAGTTCTTTGATGAACATATTTGAATAAGCGCAATACATCTTTGTACCACTTCAAGTAACTTTGATCTTCTATAAAGAATTTTTAAATAATTCTAGACTGAATGCAATTATAGAGTTTACAAGATATTTTTAAAAATTCACAAATTAATTAATATTAATTTTAATTGTAAAGTAATACTTACTCAGTTTATATTGATGATATCCTCCTTGCAAACCTTGTTCTTCAACAACCGGGGTTGCTAAAGTGAAGGCGCAAAGGCCAACTAGTAAGCCTACTAAGATAAACCGCATGCTGTAGTTAGTGAATGATAGATGAAGTGCATTTTTTCCTAATTTTGTTTCATATTTATACTTGTTAAATCATCCCCTCTTTTGCTGTAATCATCTTGAACCTTGTGATAATGCCTGCAGTCATTTAAAAAAGTTAAACCAACTTTATCAGTTCTTTAATGTTGCAAAGGCTTCCTAACAATTTAATGAAGTTGCTAACCTATTGCAATTTATGCATCTCATATTGTTGAACTTGCCAACAAGATATTATTGTACCTATCAGTAAAAAAACATGTTTACAGGTCTAAGTGTTATTTGAGGGTTATTTTTGTTAGATTATGAATGCAATAATAAAAAAATACCTACATTATTGCTGTTTTATGGTTCTGTTGTTTGTTTTTATATCTTATAATTTTGCATTGCTTAAGTCTTCTTATTAATAATAATATTGCACTTTATTTTCTTTTAAGAATAATTATCAAACAATAAGGAAAAATTAGCAACTTTATAATTTGTACTTTATGGTACACTTATTAAAGTCAAATTTTCTCATTTTGTAAGAAAGTAAGTCTTTTCAAAATGAAAAGGGTTGTACAGGGTTATTTTTATAGTTGCATCATTAACTGATGTATATTTTTACATGCAAACTACAATATGTAACTTTTCTAAAAAAAAAACTGCTTTTTGATACTTTTGCAAAAAACATTTTAATCATTTACTTAAGGAAAATAATTGCTGAATTAGCAGGGTTCAGAGTTAGTTACTTTTTTAACTAAAGGTTACTTTTTCTCTGTTTTGTAACTTTTTATTTTTTTTATATTCAAGTTACTTTTATTACTTTCTCAGTGAAAAGATTCATTTTTTAACTATTTTTTTCTTCTAAAAGATTTAACAGAGAAATGTCGATTAGAAATTTTATTTAATGTACAATCATTTTTCAACCTGCAATAAAGAATATTTATGAGAAAACTCCAGTTACTAACAAATTGTAAAATTACGTAGATGCCTTGTACCTGAAAACATTTGCAGTTCTCGTAGTGAAAAGGATTTCACCTATTTAACTTCAATTTTACATAGAGACAATTTAGATAAAGATTGTGCTGTTACTGGATTTAAATATGTACAAGGTTAAATGATAAATGAATTAAAAGAAATTGAAGTCACAGAGAGTAGATAAATTTTGGAGTGCAATTTTGAATGAAAATTTCAGTAATGTAAGCAAAATAGTAAATGCTGTTTTATGCATGATACATGGAAGTGCAGATGTAGAAAGGAACTATTCCAAGTCAGGAAGAATATTAACAGAAGATAAATGTCAAATGACAGAAAGAACTTTAAATGCGAAATTAAACATACTAGTGGATTAAAAAAATACAACAATTCCTTTATCTAGATAACGACATTACAGCTGACAAGATCAGCATACTGTTCATATACAAAATATCTAGAAGAACAGAAAAAAAACTATAATTAGAAGAAGAGAAAGAGAAGTTGGCTGAAGAAAGATTTGTATGATAAGATTAATCAAGACAAGGAAACAATTGCAGAATTGGAAAAGAATTTATATGAAAAGAGACAAAAATACAATGAGCAAGCAGATATTAAGGAAACCACAGTTGCACATTCTATAAAGATGCATTTTTAGTTTTTGAATTTAATTCATTTACCGTATTTCAAATGTTTTAGAAATATTAAGGTCTATTTTATTGGCACTCTTCTGGAATAGAATGAAATAGTGACTGGTTATATCATGTTTTGTTTGATTTACAATTTGAAATCAGGTAGAAGCTAACAACATAAGGTATTAACAACAAAAACAAAATTTTCAGTTTTGCTGTTCAACAAAATATAACTTCTTTTGTTGTGCTGTCAACAAAAGCAAACCATGGCCTACTGTTTTATAATTTGAAACTGATAATAAGATTATAGTCCAAGATAAGAATGCACAGCATGGGGATCTTGGAAACGGTAAGAGATACAGCATCAGTTAAATGGGATGAAAGTTGGCTATTTATAGGACCTTTTTGTTGGCGTTTGCAAAATCCAGATATCTTGGATAGTTTCAGAGATATTTAAAAAAAAGTAGATTTCTCGATTTTTGTTATTATTTTTTTGCCTTTATTTGAAGAGATATCGAAAAACTAAAACCACTTTTCCATTGCCCCTTTTTGTTCTCTATTAAAATACCCTAACAAAATTCCTGTACAACGTTTCGGTTTCGAGTAACCATCATCAACCTCATTTTTTTAAATAGGCGGAAAAACAGTTGAAAATTGTTTTGAATAGCTCTTGTTGCCATGATTCTAATGATGTGAACATGATAGGGTTATTTTGATTTCTTATGCTATAAATTAATGCATTCTGCAGAACCCTGGCCTGCCCTATCACCTGATATAACACCGTTAGATTTCTTTCCTCTGGGGTTATGTCAAGAATCATGTGCTTAACCAAAATTTTGAAGATGAACAGCAATTATTACAGTTGGTCACAGCGGCGTTCAACACAAAAAAATCAAAACCAAAATGACCCTATCATGTTTACATAATTAGAATCATGACAACAAGAGCTATTCAAAACAATTTTCAATTGTTTTTCTGCCTATTTAAAAAAATGAGGTTCATGATGATTACTTGAAACCGAAACGTTGTTCAGGAATTTGTTAGCGTATTTTAATAGAGAACAAAAAGTGGTTTTAGTTTTCCGATATCTCTTCAAATGAATAAAAGAAAAAATAATAACGAAAATCGAGAAATCTACTTTTTTTTTTAAATATCTCTGAAACTATCCAAGATATCTAGATTTTGCAAACAACAAAAAGATCCTATAAATAGCCAACTTTCATCCCATTTAACCGATTTTGTATCTCTTACTGTTTCCAAGATCCCCATGCTGTGCATCCTTATCTTGGACACACTGTATATTATTGTCAGGGTAGCTAATATGAAGGCTACTTTTTGGTTATTTTTTTAGAATCAAAAGTTACTTTTTCAACTTTTTACTTTTATAAAAAGTTGCTCTGAACCCTGAATTAGTTAGTTTACAATATTGAACAGGTTAATTGAAACAACATGTAATTGTTACAAAAATTCGTTATTTTTAGTGATAACAAACATTAAACATAAAAATTCTAAAAGTAATATTTAATGTGACCTCATGTGCCTTCTTTCAAACTATTGATCTATTTTGGCATTGATTCCACTAAGTTTTGATACGTAGATAGTATTTTTTTTTGTCTGCAAACCATTTTTGAATAATTGCTGAATAGCCTTTCACTCATTGAGCAATTCCAATTTTGACAGATGCATTTTCCATATAGCCCACAAATTCTCACTGAGGTTTATGTGTGAAGAGTTCCCTGGCCTTGTCATTTGTGTAATCTTTTTAAATAAAATGAATTGTCAATATATGTAGTTATTTTTGGATTTTAAGTTGTAAACTTGAATTTGCTGTTTGTTTGTTGTACACTGCAAAACATGTGGACAATCAAATCCTAATCTGAATTCTGTAATAAAAAAACAGCCTATAGTTGTTATTACAGTTCCCGCAAATATGTAACTAAGTTACTTTACTGCTACTGTCATTGACTTTGAAAAGTTTTTTGATTACCTATCAAAATTCAAACTGACTAATTCATTGTTTTCCTGAAACCATCAACAAAATCAAACCACCAGCATATTGTTATTACCAAGTAAACCAACTCTTACAAAAAGTGGGAAACTAACTCGGAAACAAAACTACAGAATTCTGTGACAAAATGTTATGTCGGAGGGTATTTTTGTTTTTTTATAATAGATGTCATGATGGTCGAACACCGAGCGAGATGAGAGCAGCATGGTACACGTGAATTCAGCACTGGTGAATTTTTGTAAAAGATAAAAAATACAAATATTATTTATCTTCGATTTTTGTACTGCCTTTAATATGACGAGCTTATTTAAGAGTATTTGTGTCATGAGGGGTGCTGTGCAAATAATGAATCGTTTAATGTACATTTTTTTAAATATCCCAACAATAAACAAAGGTTTTACTTCCAGTTAACTATGATGATGCTATAATAAATATTTTAGATGTGAGGAATGGACAGGGTTTAGCAACATCTGTGACGTGTTTGAGGATAATCTAGATGCCTTAATTCAAAGTTCTTATTATAAGATCTACTTTTCACATTTTGAGGACAATTTAATTAAAGGTTCATGGGAAAGTAAATTATAAATTATAACAAGTCAATTATGTCAATAGATATAAAAACTAAAATTCAGCACAAATCATTCATTGATTATTTAGTAATTAGTTTAGAAACATAGAATATTTTCAACCTATATATACAATGTAATTTAGTTATTTAGTTAGTAGTTTGTATCATGTGTAATATTGCATGTAATTTTGTCTTTTATTTTGTTTAAATTTTGAAAAACAAGAGTAATAATATTAATGTAACTGTTGATAAAAAACAATAATTGTACATAATACATGTATAAATAAGAAACATAACAGAGTAGAATTGTTAATGAACTCTGAAAGGAGTTGTTACTGAATTTGCAAAGTCTGTCTGTCCGCATTTTTTAAAATTTTGACTTCAGATTTGGATTCTACATCAAAAACTAAAGAAGACGTGGTGTCTTTATTTTTTGATATCTTTTTGGGAACATGGTCAAAATGGCCGCCGAAAGAACAAAATGGAGTTCGTTGTGGTTATGCTTTGTATTCCCAGATGTTTTATAAATTACTAAGTAATATGAAAACGCAATCAATTTATTTATTGATTTATTTAAATGTAGGCATTTAAGATAGATATTTGAGTATGGAAACAATAATGTATCTAAAATGTATTGTGACAAATTTAATTCTTTTGGATATTTGTACATGATTTACAACCTCTTCTTTAATTTAATATAATACCATTATAAATTTGGTAAAATGAAATTTAATAACAAAAAATGCCTAGTATTAAGCTAGTGAAAGTAATGGTAGGTAGGAACCTTTTTAGTAATTTATAATTCATAATGTTCATAAATAAAAACTTCTGTTTGAACATATCCGGTATTATCGCCTAATTCTTAGTTGAAGGTCATCAGTCGGCATTTGAAAAGAACAAAGGATTTTGAAGAGTTGGTTTACATGATAATAACTATACGCTGGTCAAACTTTCATGATTATCTTGTGTCTTGAAAGTTGATCTTTATCTGCCTAGGCAAGCAAAGTTATCTGACTCCTATTACAGTACTAGAATATGTAATGTAAAATAACAGACGGTCATTTATATATATTGTAATATTGAGTGTTGCACAGATATGACAGAAACTGGAAAATGTAATCTGTACCTTTGTGATAAAAACAATGCACTATTTAATCTACAGATTAATCAATTATTGACTAAATCTTGCTTTACAATCAAATGATAAACTTTTTGTATAAAGAGAAAGCCTAGCTTTTATTAATTATTAAGAAATATTGAAACTAGAACAACAACAATAATGACTAAAGCAATTTATTTAAGGAATAAAATAACATCACTTCATAATTAACCAGTTTCAAAATAATATCTGACTTTAAGAGTAATAATTCTTATCTGTTGACCTTGATGCAAGACATTTAAATGAGATGCATTCTCACAATGCCATCTAATATTTTAGCTATAAGTTTATGCTTCTCATGTAGAATTCTGCAACTGTGAAATGTAGAAAATTATAAATTAAAATAATCTTTCATTAAAATCATAATTTTTCTTAACAATTGGTTTTTTTGATAAGACTTGATTTTTTAATGTATTTTGGATTGATATAGCTTTTTCATTTTAAAGTCATTGGAAAGTGTTAACTATTTTTCATCATTTTTAACAACATGCTAAATTTTACAATTTTGTTGATTCTATATAAAATGCAATATTTGTTAGCATTTTCTGCAGTTGCTTTAATGTGTAACGAAAAACTAGAATGCTGTTAGGTAATCCATGAATTTAAGCTTTAAATCGCTAGTATCACTTTTATTATCATCATAAGTTTAATTAGTATTACATTAATGAAATATAAACAACTAGGCCTACTAATAAAACATACAACATAGTATCATATGATGTAAAAAATTTTTGAAAAGAAATTTTCTTCTATGTAACAAAACAACTTTATATTGGGAAATCAGTGTCACATGAAACAATTGGAGCAAACTTTAAATTACATATTTAAGCCTGTAATACTTAAGTGATTAATACTAGAAGCTATATAGTAGCTTCATTTTTTAATATATTCTCAACATTTAAAATCAATATCTGTGCTCTAGTTTCTTTTCTATACTGCTTATAATATTAAACAAACAAATGAAGATTCTATTACTATGCTTTATTTATTTTTTAAAATTTAAAATACATTCTTTATACACAAACTAAATTAAACAAAAGCATGAATTATTAAACCATTTCAAAGACAATAACTGTAAGCATTTCAATAGATGCACATCATGTATAGATTTAGTAAACATGATGGTAGGTACTATCACCATGATGGTATGTACTATCACCGTGGTGGTATGTGCTGTCACCATGCTGGTATGTACCATATGTGCCAACTCCTTGTTCGTAAGAATCGCCACCGTGGTGATAAGTATCCTCGACATGATGATAAGTGTCACCATGATAGGCTGACGTATTAATGTCACCAGTGTGTTTGTGGTAGATAACAACATCTTGGAAGTAAGAGTTAGGAACATAGAAGCTGTATGTACTAATTGGTTTGTCGAATGGATAGCCCAAAGGATAGTCATCCAAATATTGAACGCCAAGACCAACCATGGGGTATTGCCAGAAGCCATAATCTTGACCTGCATGAAGTTTTTGGTATACCTCATGATGTTGTGGATATTTTTGGTGATAATGTTGAAGATAATTCTGATGTTGATGTCCCCAGTTTCCAACAGGCTTGTATGGGCTGACAATTACATAGAATTGGTAAACTTGACCACCGATTTTACCCTTAGGGAGCAAGAATCTGTAAAAGATAGAAATTTAGAATGGCAATGTTTTTTGAAATGTATATGATGTACGGAACAGTGTTTATCTTTTACTGACCTGTTAGGGAATGCATAGTAGAGTTCGCTTCCATGAGTTACGAAATCGTCTCCATGTACACCAGACATTACCCATTGGTACAAATGCTTGTAGGTGGTGCGATCGGCGGCATAGAAGATTTGATGAGAATTACGTTCAATAACATTTTGTCCAGCCTTCAATTCGTATTTAAATTTATCAAATTCAACAAAGTTGAGACGGTTTTCATCAATGTGAATGTAGCGTCCATATTCGTCATATTTGGGACCAATAAATACGCGAACAACAGCTTGGGTTGGCTTCTCGCTAACAACATTGATCTTGTAGGCGAATGGTTTGTGATTCAAACGCCATTGACGAGCATAAACTTCAAAGGTGTTGTGTTGCCATTCTTGTTCGTTCATATAAACAGCATTGGTCAAATCAACATCGTATTGTTCAAAGTAGGTAACCAGAGGATCAACTTGTATTCCTTCAACTTTAACTCCAGCATATATCAGATCATCATAGGTGTAATGAGAAAGATGATACTTGTATTTCTGGAAGTACAGAATGATTCTCTTGTAGAACATCCAGAAAGCTGGGTCACGAAGGGAAGTTTCAAAGTGTTCCAAGGCAGATGGAGCAATTTTATATTCGTGCAAAGGTTGGTAAGAATAGCCAAGAAGATGACGAGCAAATACTTGCAAATAACCATAGAAACGGGTGTTGGGGGAATCTGGGTTAGATTCAATGATATTACCAAGAGTGTTGAAGCCATGGGGTTCGAACAAATTGATCTTCTGCCCTTCCTCCTAATACACAGTAAAAAATAAAATTATTAGATTTTAGAGGCTCTAAAAGTTAATGAAATTATACTTACACCATAGACGAATCCAGCATCAATAGCGTCACGAATTCTGCGTTCATAATCAAGAACTTTGTAGTAACTATAGGGATATTGACCTTTGAGGGAATAACTTTGTCCATGATTGTAGTAGTTTGTGAAGAAATAGACCCAGTTAGATCTCTCGGGGAATGCCAAACCGTTGGGATAACGAAGGGAAGGATAATATCCAGTTTCAAATTGGGCATTGTAGTCATAAGTGCCAATTTCACCAAAGTCATTGGAAAGACGTTCAAGGTAGTAACGGGCGACAAGCTGTTGGTAGAAGTAATAGAACTCTTCACCTCGTTGGTAGGTTTTGATTCCATATTCTTCAGTGTTCATCCAGAACGGACGATATAGATTGTAATAGTAGTAATAGGCGTTGACTCCTATATCTTCTGTGAAATATGACATGGACTGTTCAGGATGCAAATTCAGATACCATCCCGAATAATTGGCATGAATGACGTATCCTACAAGTAGAGTTTTATAATTTAACAATTTGAATCACGTTAACTCTTTTTTTGCAACTTACCATGTGGTTGCTGTACACCAGTGCCGGTCCATAATTGTTTATAATATTGAGCCTTCTGGATTACTTCAGTATTGAAGAAATAATAAGGATAGATTTCATAGATGGGTGGCAAAACCATGGTGTAGGTGTCGTAACGATGAATAAGGGCAACAGAGAAGGAATACAAGAACATTCCTTGATTCAAGTAATAACGAGCCCAGCAGGCAGTTTTGTAGAAGGTGTCGAAGTCTTTTGCATAATACAAAACTTTGAAAAGAGCAACAGCTTGTTTCAAGTGGTAATCGTAAAACACAGAGAAGACTTCATCTCTTGGTAACATTCCTTCACGATAATAGTGCAGGAATTCCTTAACAGCTTGAGCATTCTGAAAATAAACAATATCCTTAAATACATAGAGATAGGTTTAATTTAATTTAAGTTAAAATAAGTTGTGTGTTAAAATGCACCACTGAGCCTCGGAAGATAGAAAAAACATGTTGCTATCAAACACAAGGAATTGTTATGAAATAAAATGTATTTCTCAAATTCAGTATGTCTGATTGTCATGAAGTTGTTTAATATAATTTGCAAAATTAAATTATTCTTTTACTCTTTAACAATACAAAACATACTAATAAAAGTCTATAAAAATGAAAACTTACAGTGTAGCCATGCAAGTTATGTTCAATAGAATAATTTATTATTACATAGGTTGAGAATTAGTGTAATTTTATTTACAGGGACCTGAAGATGTTACTAATTAAAAAGTAATAAAACTGATGATCTTTTTACAATAAAGTTGTATGGGATAAAGTTTTAAATTCTTTTTTTTTTATTAATACAAGTTTAATTTTGATTTAAAGTGCATCTTAGGTAAATATTTTGATCTCAAAAGCAAGGGACTACTATGAAGTAAGATCTATTTTTCAATTTACTAGTGTCTGATTATGAATAAGCTATTTAATATAATTTGCAAAGTTAAATTATTTTATTGTTCTTCAACAGTGCAGAAGAAACTAATAAAAATCTGTAAAAATGAAGACTTACGGTGTAGCCATTCAAGTTATGTTCAATAGAATAATCCTTAGCAATATCGACATGGTATTTGTAGTAAGTGCGCTGATGAACATACTTGAATAAGGTTAATACATCCTTATATTGGGTAAGGTAGTCCTTATCATCTATGTAAAAAGAAAATAAAAAATTAAAATCATTTTAATATTCAACAATTTAAAATGTAGTAACCATTTTAATTAAAAAAGAGAACTAAAAGACTTACGCAGTTTGTACTGGTGATACCCTCCTTGAATACCCTGTTCTTCAACAACAGGGGTTGCCAAGGCAAGGGCACAAAGACCGACGAGTAAAGCTGCTACAGTGAACCTCATGATTGACACAATGAGAAGTGTGCCGTGTTAAGATTTTTGAACAGTATTTATAGCCAACAATTTGACCAACCCCCAAAATGATACATCATAAACTTTGCACAACAGATATTTTTTTATCGTATTGAAATGTTGAAAACAATTATCTATTAAAAAAATTTTATAAACACATTGAAGATAAATTGCAACACAATAACTGCATCTCTTAATTTCTATTTTGAACTTGACGACAAGAAATTCAGATAAAAATTAAACATTAATAGTAACGAAAGGAGAATTACATGAAACCTGACCAAATTCTAAAATCAGATGTTTATTACTAATTACATATTGTTGTACTTTATAAAAACTGTATTATGTAAACATGAAATAGTTATTTTGCTGTTAAGATTAATAATAGTAGTGCACACTGAACATGTGCATTTTTCTATTGTATATTCTAATGGGTTCTTATAATAATAGCTAAAAAAATTTAAATAGTTGTAGGTTTCTATTGTCTTATTATAGTTTTTGATGTGTCTAGAAGATTTTCTTTTAGCTTAAGTGTCCAGGTTATCCTACTGGATTGGTTCTTTTGATTTTTGCTTTTGCAGAAATACTTGATTACTTTATATAGATTGTACTGTTGAAGCATTCAAATTTATTGCATTGGTAATTCTATTTCTATGCAATTATGTTTACTTTCATGCATCAAGAATTTTGTATGTATTTAGCTGTGCAATTTTAATCAGAATTGAATATCCTCATAGCAAGTGTTGATATACTCCTAATAGTATTGAATAGCACTATTATTTATTAATATTTTAAATTTTATTATCATTATTGAAATTATTTTTGAATGTTGCATTTAATTGCATTTTATTTGAATATATTATCAAAATTATTTATAAATATTTTGCCAGCCTTTTTTTTAAAGATTATTTATCAGAACCAAAATTATGCAATATTTTTTTACAAGTTTACGGCGAGATATATATTTTATTTATTTATATTTTTTGTATCATGTTGAAATTGTGTTAAAAATAAAACAAAGCATTGAATTGAAATTATCAGAAGAGTTGATCCTGATCAATAAACTTGATTATAGTATACTACTAATGTGTTATAATTGAAGCTCGTAGTAGAAAAAAATTTCAAGAAATAATTTAAAATGCTCTATTTCTTATTATACAGTCTAGTTATGGGTGCAGTCATACTTTCCAAGTACGCCGTCATTACTCGAATTATCACAAACTAACTTTAGTTTCTGCTTTTTAATTTACCATACAATGTTATGAAGCTAAATCTTATCTTAGGTGAAATGTTCCCTACTGCCGTCACTTGGCCAATTCGGCTATTAGTTTCTTAAGGAAGACACAACACAAACATCTTTTTTTTGTTTAGAATCCTAGCAATCTTTTCAGATTTTCCAAAGTATAGTATGGAATAAGTATTTAATATCCTTGGATTCTTCCCAGTCGTGAATTCCGAGGGGATGTTGATGATGATGATAAACTATTTGGTGCAATCTAATTAATTGAATTATTTATTTCTGGTAATAACAAGTCCAATAAGAGAATGTAATTAAACAGTGATTAGACTAGATGTCTGATATTTTTTGGAATGCTAGTAACTATTTAGTTTACTTTAAATTATAATAATGATCTTATCACATTCTTACAATTCAGAACATACAAAGAGAAAACTATTTGTGATAAATAAAAAAGATAACTGATTTAATTAAATATACTTATTAAATTGTTATGTTCTCATTTTCATGTTTCTTCTAATATTAGAAATACATTCCTATGTATGTTGGAATCTATGTTGAAATAATATGTTGTTTTGGTTAAAAATGAATTTAATAAGCTGTCATTGGTCTTTATACCTGAAGGACGTTCCCATATGCACAGAAATAAAAAAATAATACGTAATAATATTAATAATAATAAATAAACATTACATTCTTACACTGATCGAGACACAAATTGTTTACTTTGGGTTTTAGTGTTTTGGAGTATTTCTTGGGGTTACATATATATTTGACATTTGTAACAGAGCATAAACAATGACTTCACGATTAAAAAATGGTAGATTTCTGAAGAACGAATACTGCTTGCTATAATTTTCTTTACAGGAAAATATTTGTCATGTTTTCAATTAATCAATCTCAGTTTTTCAAGACAATCCTAAGAAAATTACCGTTGTTATATCATAAAACATCCATTTCAACATAGTTCGGTGTATAGTTTGTATGTTAAAAATACAAATTTTAACAGCCAAAATCTACAAATTTAGTGCCGCAAGGGGTATTGAAACTTTACCTACATATAAAGAACATTAACAAATATATATATTCAGATTTTCAAGAAAATTTATTTTCTAGGTATGTTTGCTTGGGAACGTCCTTAAGTAACCAGAATTAGTCTTAAAATCTGCATCACATTCTCTAGTCTTATAATCTTTTATAGATTCTTTTCAGTTATCACAAAAGAATGTAAAGCTAATAAAGAAATATGAAGCAATCGTGACAACAAAGTTGCAGGTTAAGAACTAATCAGTTTTAGGTCAGGATTTTAAAAATACAATATATCAGGTTGTTTAGTGATTTATAATCACCAAAGGATTCCATAAATATCAAAGAAATCAATCTTATTTTGGCTCAAATCATTATTTATGAAATAAATGTGTACCTAAAGAGAACTTATTTTGCAATATCTTCTAATGTTCCCTATAACATTAAACTTATTCCAGAAGTAACTTTATTTGATAATTTACATATACTGGGTGTTATTTTAAAAACTTCCCACTCTATATCTCACAAACAAGTGAAAATACTAAACGAAAAAAACAGTTGTGTAAATTTAATGAAAAGGGACATTAATATACAGAGATAATAGATATTGCTGTGTTTGTCCCAGCAGCCTAACCTCAAAATCTTAAATGGCACCCCACTACTTGTAATACACTATTAGACAGGAAATAACACTGACCAAAAGTTATAACATAATTGTAAAAAGTATAACTTGATCTTCTTGCCATAATGAGACATTTTGTGTGATAATTTTGAGTGAAGTTAACCAACTCAAATTGTTTTAGTTTTTATTTTGAGAGAAAAATAAGTGTTACTGCACATATTTTGATTTGAGTAGTGTGAATTGCCCTACTAATACGAGTTGTTAGGTTAGGTACTCTTTTTAAAGAACTGCTCATTTTCTGTTATTTCTTCTCCATTGTTTTGACTTCTTATCGACAGTTGAGTTTACGTTATTTAATTAAAAATGTTTAAATTCCTTTGTTTTGTATCTGAAATAGGCACTAAAGCAATTGAAATGCATTTATTTAGTGAACAAGATTTAAATTTACCATGAAATGAGATATTTTGTGCGATAATTTTTGGTCTAGTAGACTGATTTGAATTTTGTTCTCAGTAAAAGATTTTCAATGTTATTTGCTGTTTAATGATGTATTGCAAATGGTGGGATGCCATTTATTAAGATCTTGAGATTAGATTCACTGGAGCGAACATAGCGACATTTTTTATCAAGTTAACTTTGTTGGTATCCCCCTTCATATATAATTGATGTGTTGTTTTTCTTGTTTAGATACATATTTTCATTTATTTGCGAGATATAAAGGGTGGAAGTTTTTAAAATAACATCTGATACATTAATCTTATGTTATCTAAATGAGGAAGATCAAACTTCTTTTCTTCTGATTCTTGATTGCATTATCAATGAGCATAAAATAAGGATGTATTTAAGATATTTTAAAGTTTTTTCCCCTAGTCATTGGCCTATCATGAAAACTCACATGTTACTCATTTACAAAGGTGTAGCTGTAAAAAGAAATAGGTAGTTTATTGCTACATAGGTTTATTAAATTGACGATAGTAAATAGATGAAATTTTACAACACATGAACAGAAATGGAAAATTAAAAGTCATAATTTAGTTGTCTTGTAAGTATCAATATTAAGCTGTAAACAACATCAAAAATGCCAAATTCTCTTAAAACATTTTGATCACTTCATACAATTGTGTATAAACCTTGTATCAATCTTTGATTAATGATATGGTATTAGTAAATACTGATTTTTACTTAATTAAAGAAATCTGTACAATAGTTATGTATTTAACAGTATCTATTGCTTTTTATTTATTTCTTGTATTATTTCCAGATGCCTTGGACATTCCTTGAAAATTCCAAAATGAAACTGGCTTCTTATTGAGCGACATTTTATTTAGAAAGTCTTATTCCATTCTTCTCTTCAATGTAAGTGGAATTTTATTAAATATCTGTATGTATTCAGAAATAAAGAATAAGTGACAGTAATAAGTTAATTTTTAATTTTAATAATTTTTACACAGTTTAAGTTCTGAATCGTTCTATTTTAATTTTGTTGTAATATTGTACAAATAGAAGTGCATTATAGCAGTAATTTGTTAAGATTTGTTAATTTCAGTGTAGTTCTTTTGCATGAATTTAGAATTGCTTTTAGTTTTTGCTACATTTTAGAGAGTAGAAAATTGAACCATATTTGCATAAGTTATGTCTTCACTTTGGTTTTATTTTTAAGATGATTCTTAATAAACCATCAGTCATTTTAAGCGACTATTAAGGCATATAAATAATTATGATATTGCTTTAAGAAAGACGTCTTATCGTGATTTTTTGTTGATATAACTTTTCTGTGTTAATTGCTTAATTTTCTTTTATTATTTCTATTTAAAGAATTGAATTTAATATTAAACGACAATAGATTCCTTATTGGTATGTTTTATGTGGAGGTAATGACAGTATTTTTTTACAATTTGAAACCCAAATGTTAAACTTTTTCTTGCAGTATCTATTAAACCAACAAAAAAAGGTAGTTCATATAACTAAAATATGAACGTAGCTTCTTTTTTTAAGGGTCTTTTATTATCATTTACATATGTATGTGAAAAACCTAGTTTACAGTTTGTTATATAACATGTAGGTGCCATGTAAAAACTGAAATACTTTAACTTCAAGAAATTGATAAGAATTACTCTAAAATGCTACTATTTCTTAAAATGCATAGTTCTTCCAAATATCAATATAATAAGAAAAATCTGACAATCTTCTAAGAATATTCTTAGAAAATATAATTTTTTCTGCACCCAGTATATTCTGAAATGCAAAAGTTTTGATTGAATTTGTTATCTTTTAAACAGGGTAATCAGAAAGTAAGGTACCAAACTACCTAATTCTAAGTTAAAAGAACTCTGCTTACAAATGCTTTTTTTTCTCAAGAGGATGTTATACTTTTAAGATTTTTTTGTTTTTTCATTATTTTGGCAACAACATGCAATAATGAAATGGGATTCTCTGCATAGAGATGGTTTTCTACTGTCCCAAAGATAGGCAACACATTTTGAAAAAGTATATTATTCATCAGAAAAATGTATCATTCTGATGTGAAGATTCAATTTTACTTGGAAAAGATGAATTCTACAAGAAAAATACCTCTTGCTAAATTAAATAAGTCTAGTAAATTATGCAAACATAATGTTATACATTTGTGCCTTTTTAGAGAAATGTCTTTGAGTTTTTTTAAATCTTACCCTTAGTAAGGCTATTGAATTCATCAAATATTGATAATAATTGTCTTTATTGAAAATAATATATGAAATTAGGTGTAGTAATTAGTGTAGCAAGATTGCTACTCCACTTCACCTAATAGTGGAAATACATAATGTCAACGAACATGCTATGTTTATTAAGTTAATTCATTTAATTAATTTAAATGAAAATCAACTATTGATTAGGCAGCAATTTATTTGGTCTTTTTTTGGGTAAGGGGGGCAGTTTAAGGTTGAAAAAGCCAATAACAGATTTTTTGAGACAAATTCAAAATACATTTCGCGCTAATTGTCTTGTATTATGAACTCTGAAGATCTTCCATCTGTGGTAGACTCGGTGAAATATTGAAAGCACAGGTGGTTCAAAATATGTATATGGTATGCAGATTATTTCATATTAATTAATTAGTTTTGTTTTTTTACAAAAATGAAGACCAGATTGGAAGCAGTTTGAAATTTTACTTTGCCCAAATATTAGGCAAGAATTAGGCACTAATTGCCAAAGGAGAATGAAAGTAAAATTCTTACAAACACTTTGAGTTAGAAGTGCTACCTTTAATCCAGAAAACTCCTTTTCTCAAGAAATTCTTTTCAGTTAATTCTACATTTAATGTGGCATTTGCCACTAGTAGTAAAACATAATGGAAAGAAACATTTTGGAATTTCTAATTTGATTTATTCTTAGATTTATTTTAATTAGCAACATTTGTTTAACTTACAAGGACTGAAACAAGAATGTTAAAGTTATCTGTAAACCAGGCAAAAACGCTTACCTATCAAAAAATCCACTAGAGGGTTAAAGAGCAGGTGTATTTCTTTGTTTTATTGAGATAATCAGCAGAACATTTGACATTGTCGCTTCAATGGTTTCAAAGGTTTGCAAAGTAACTTTATTACAAAGAATTGGGATTATAGAATATAAGCTTATCTACAGCTATGGGCAAGATGTATTATAGGCACTACCAAAATTTTATTATTTGTTTATTATTGTGAAAGTATTGAAAGTGAAGAGTGAAAACATATATTGCTATTCATAAATAAAATTTTATTTTTATTTTGTGCCTTGCATGTTACCATCTAAATGTCCGAACTGTGGATATAAGGATTTATATAAAATTACATGCTTATACATATATTAAAAAGCAATTTATCCACTACAAATTTTAAAATGTGCCATAATGACCGCTTTCACACAATGGGACATTGTTACTACAAGTTGCAGACAGATATCACAGATTACTCCTCATTTTCCATGATTTTATTCTGTACAACAGAGTTTGATTGGTGTTTGCAACAGTTTGTTTTAAAATGTTCCACAAATATTTGATCAGCAATAAGTCTGGGAACTGTGCTAACTAGTTGAGAAGTTGGACGTTGTCTTCCGTAAACCAATGTACTGTGTCTCTTGAATGATAATAAGGTGTGTTGTTTTGAAAATAATAGCATTGATTGTCATTTTCAAACTGTTTCACTATTGAGGGCTCCAATGGCTTTTAAAGAATCAGTACATCAGCTGCTATCTATTTGATATTGGGACATAAATAAACTTCTCTGATGCTGTGTGCCTCCATGCAGTTCTAAATCATGATACTACCATCACCATGCTTTATTGTTAGAATGATACAGTCACAGTGAAACGTTTTACTTCTTCTACACAGTCCATACCCTGTGTGTCAGGCAAACTGTAATTGGTAAAACAACAATTTGCTTATTTTCTTTTTCTGCATATCCTAACTGAAGTTCTACGTAATTATTAGATGAATAGGGATAATATCAAACCTATATGGGTCAATCCATTCCAAGTGGTCCAAACTAGGTTGCTCGACCATTTAAAAAAAAATTAATTTTTTTACTGTTATTTGCCTCAAGTATGAGCAGCCGAAAACACATTATTTTATTTTCATACTTAACCGTTTAGAAATGACGGCCATTTGTACTCCACGGTGCACGCTGATTTCTGCGTTTGCAGACATCTACGGAAAATTAATTTCCTACAGACTGGTTAGTCATAGACATTTCAAATAAAAACTATTGTTTTTTTTAAACCTTGCTCTATCTTGTTTGTTTCCTTTATCAAAGTCCTAAATTGTCGTTTAATACGTGAAAATTGCTCTTGAAATTTGGTGACACAATTTAAAGAAACGCACTTTTGAAGGGATGTTTTTTTACGGAAGGGATGCAATATCAAAGTTAATTTGTTTTGTGCTGGTACATATCGCAAAACACTTCATGCTGAAAAGGAAAGAAGCTCGAATCTTGCTTCCTTTATTTTTTATACAGTTCCAAAGAGTCGCAATTTTTAGATTTTTCCTAACTTTGAGTCTTAATATCTCTGGTGGGGAACCAGATAAAAATTTGATTTATTTAAATATTGTGCACTTTTATGGTGGTAAACTGCAGTAAAAATTTCAACTTTGATATTTGCGTATTGTGGGAGATATCGGATTTCCAAAATGTTGCTAAAAACGTTCGCGGCGTTTTAAAATAACATTTTGAAAAATTCGATGTCTCCCACAATACGCAAATATCAAAGTTGAGATTTCTCCTGCAGTTTACCATCATAGACGTGAATAACATCCAAAACAATCAAATTTTTATCTGGTCCCCCACCAGAGATATTAAAAACGTTCGCGATATTTTTAAATAACATTTTGAAAATTTGATATCTCCCACAATACGCAAATATGAAAGTTAAGATTTCTACTGCAGTTTACCACCATAGAGGTGCGTAATATCCAAAACAATCAAATTTTTATCTGGTCCCTCACTAGAGATATTAGAAACGTTTGCGACGTTTTTAAATAACATTTTGAAAATTCGATGTCTCCCACAATACGCAAATATCAAAGTTGAGATTT